>JAWPHD010010552.1:5000-92692 GCA_037043455.1 Cyrtodaria siliqua
TTTGCATTTTCTCGCAAAACAGTCCAGGGCCGCAGATTTCCGTGTGTCCCATTTAAACTGATATTGAGCGAGAAATTAAAATGTCATGCATATAAACAAGTTAATAAGTAGATATATATTCTTCCACGAAACACGAACGCATCAATTCCTTTTTATGATGGAGGAATCGTATGCTGAATATAACGTCATCAGTTTTCGCGAATGTACGGCGATAGTAAATTTGCAGACATTTAGCGATGGAAAACAGCTCGTTACAATTAATTAATTGCATACTTTTATGAATGAAACCATTTGTGTAAACTGTTTGGTTTACAAGCATAAAATCTAATGGATTTTGGATGCGACTTTGAAATGTAGACCGGCTTCCGGTCGTTTCACAGCGGCTTCCGATTGCCCGTTTCCAGTCAAAACAAAACAGATTCTGAATGAGATATCTTGTAAAACAAAGAAGTTTATTCATATAATCATAATTAATCAGGATTTTAAAGAAAATGGTTTGATACAGTTTCAACGTATGCATGCCATTTTGCTGATGACGTTCAACTCGGTCTTTCTAGAAGTTACGTTCAGCTCGGTCTTTCTAAAAGTTAAGGTTTACATTTTATTTTGATAAATACATTTTGGTTGCATTTATAATTCGATAGACTGGCAAAGCTAAACAAGAATGCTGCAAAAATGAAGACGCAGAAAGATAAAGCCATGGACCAGAATACTTCTCGGGTCTTTGTACCTTCTACCTGACCAAAGTATGAAGGTATAATAATTGTTTTCTATTAAAACAATTGGTATTGGTTAAAAAAAAAGTAACTTATGAATGCTTGTTGTCAGAAGAATCAATGTACTGAAAAATGTACTTACCCAAGATTATGTATTTATAGTTCAAACAAAAACACTGCAGCTTCAAAAAGTGTTAAGTTGAAAGCACATACAAAACATGATGGTTAAATGTCCCTAAGCACTCGCTCCTATGACATCGTCTCACTGTAGACACTTACAACAGTTACACACAAAAGGGTCTAACTCTTAATCTCGAAAAAAACAAAACTTTTTAAAGGTTTTCTTAAAAACCAATTTAAAGCTATATTTAAGGGAGCAGATCATACTTAAAAAACACATGATGTCAATGTTTTATGAAAAACTTATTTTCAGATTTCAGTTTTCTTGGAGAGGCCAAACACGCCATACGTGCAGCTGGGGCAGGACAAGCTATTGCAGTGCATAGATCAAAGAAAAAAACCTAGCCCTATACTAAACTGATCACCAAGGAAGATTGTGTGGAGACTGCTGTTTTTACCGCGTGTCAGAATTAAATAAATTTAAATGTATACCTCATTTAAAAAAAGTTATATTTAATTAGCTACATATAGCTCTAATGGCCACAGGCCAGAGATTACTGCATGAGCTTATGCGATAGGGCGTTGACTGCTGTCTGTCCTCCAGTTTAAATTGTCCTAAATGTTATCGAATCCCACTATTATAATCAAACCGGGTACGTAAACATTTATGGTATACCACTGGATATCACTCAGGGCAATTCCACTAGATTATTCCAGTGGAAATATCACTGGTATTCCACTGGTATTTCTACTGGAATAATAAGTTTATTCCAGTTGAAATACCAGTGGTATTTCACTGGAATACCACTGGTATTTCCACTGGAATAATCTAGCGGAAATGCTCTGATATCCAGTGGAAATACCAGTGGAAATACCACTGGTATTCCAGTGGAAAAATCAAGTGGAATTGCTCTGGAATTCCAGAGCAATTCCGCTAGATTATTCCAATGGACGTCCACTGGATATCCACTGGAAATTCCCCTAGAATTCACAGGAATATTTTCACCAGGGAACTGTCTAGGTTAACGCTAGCAGTAGCCACAATAGCCAATGGCTCTTATTTGTTTTAATTATTTGAAAAAGTTGTGTCTTTTTGCATTATGTTTGAAAAGTTCATTAAATTGGAGTATAGTTTCATTATTTTTGGAATTTTGCCTACTAATGTTTAAAACTTAGCGCCAACCTAGACTGTCAGTTATAGTTAATATTTTCCTCAAACCTGTAACCTTAAAGGAGAATAGAAATTGTTAATTGTTAACTGTAAACTGTGTCAAACTTGTATTCTGTCCTATTGAATCTGCATCAAGCATTGCTAACCATGGTTGTGTATTTCCCTGACCATGGTAAAAAACAGGGTTGGCCATGGTATAAAAATGACTGACTGGCTAAACCATGGTTGACCATAGCTGATTATGGTGTGACCATGGTTTTGACCTTGGTTGACCATGGTTTTGACCGTGGTTATGTTTTATAGCAAGCTTGGTAATTATTTAGTGTTTTTGTTAAGACATGGTTATACCAAGGTTGACTTCATTCGCAGGGGTATTCAAGAACTAATTAAGAAATGTTATGAATATTCCATTTAGAAGACAACATATTTTTAATTTAGACTTTTGACTATTACCTGTGATACGCAGACTTCATAACCTATGCTTCCAACTAAATTCCATTTTGTTTATTTCGCCCATTGTTTTCTCGTTTAGGGCAAAGAGTTTTGTTAGAAACTGGGACCATATAGTCTGGGGCCAAATGTGAAAAAAAAGGCGAAAGTTTTTCCTATACTCTTCGAAAATGTGCTAAATGTCTTATTTAAACATAGAACTGCAAGACATATATTGGCAACATTTTTTTTCCTCCATTGCTTTGGTGGTCAATTTGAATTCAAAATGGCCGCCAATATTGCTTTTGTTTGTCAGTATAATATTCATTTCACCTTCTTCTTTTCTATCAATATTGATTACTTTTTGTATGATTATTTAGTTTTTATCACATTGCCTACTATATAGGATTATTTATATTGATTAATCTGTCCAACAGAAAAATGATTTTGTTTAAAAAGGGAGATAATTTGAGGATTCTTTTTTTTTTATTTTATTATTTATTATTTGATATATCGATCATGTCGATAAGTAAAAAAAATAGAAATCTGTTTGATTTCTCTCTATTTCTGATAAACATGTTTGAATGTGTTAAATGTCTTATTTAAACATAGAACTGCAAGAAATCAATTGGCAAAATCTTTTTCTCCACTGCTTTGGTGGCCATTCTAATTCAAAATGGCCGCCTACTTTGCTTTTGTTTTTCAGTATAATATTCATTTCACCTTCTTTTCCATCAATATTGACTAGTTCTGTGTGATTATTTAGTTTTATATCACGTTGCATACTATATAGGATTATTTATATTGATTTATCTGTCCAATAGAAAAATGCTTTTGTTTAATAAGGGAGATAATTTGAAGATTCTTTTTTTTTTTAAATAATTTATATTTCGATAAGTAAAAAAAATAGAAATCTGTTTGTTTTCACTCTATTTCTGATACACCTGTTTGAATAAATAAGATAATACATAAATTAGATTTTACAACTTTTACATTACCAGGGTATTGATCTTTAAGTCACAGTCAAATCTGCATTCTCAGACCTACGTTTTAGTCATTTGGACTACCGTGATATCCCTGTATCTTGTAGCCATATATGACATGCCCTTACCTGAAACATCTCTTCAAGTGCCATTTATAATGAGGAACTTTTCATTTCATAGCTAATTTTATGTAAAGTTTGTCAGTTTGACCCCCCCCCCCCCCCCCCCCACACGGTCTATCTACCCCCTTCCGTCCACTAGTTTAGTTTACCTACCTTCAAATATCAGTCATAGATCTACCCCCTTCCGTCCCCTAGCCCCCCCCCCCCCCACGATCTAATTACCCCCTTCCGTCCACTAGTTTAGTTTACCTACCTTCAAATACCAGTCATAGATCTACCCCCTTCCGTCCCCTAGTTTGGTTTACCTACCTTCAAATATCAGTCATAGATTTAAAAAAGTGTTTCTATTCCAATCATTGTATTTAATGAAATCTATTTATCACTTTGGTAAACATTAGTCTCATAATCCCTAGATGTTTTGTTGACTAATCACTGACCAACCACAGTCTGTTTTATTTAAATACTTACAAGAGATCTCGACCATTATTTAACAAATTATTTAATTTGAGACTTCAGAATCACAAAATAGTACATCAGCAAAGTTAGTATAAAACACGCATTGAGGATCATGACCAGTTTAGGGTAGACATGCATACTGCCATTGGTTTTAAACGAGCTAGCGCTGATACTTACACAAAAAAGGTTGATACTACAGATGATCGAAAGTCACTCCATGATACAACTGTTTATCAGATTGGTAACCCAATAAACACTCTGACACTGTTAGAAATAAACATTGGGCATTGTACCTTATTAGTATGAATAATGAATCACTGACTGAAGATGTTACTTAAACAGTCATAGAACAATTACCATCTACTATAGAAGGCATACACATTATGAAAGTACACAGTGTGACAACACAAAGTTGAAGTAGTTGCTGCTCAAAAACACGACATGCTGCTGTTGATTGCTTGATTCATATAACAATTTTGATACACTTACATAAGTTGAAGATACCACAGTGGATCGAAAGATCCAGCCATGTCAGTATTAAGAGCCTACAACTCCCTTGTCACAACTAAATATTCAGATTAAACAAGCTCGGACAAACATCATGCTCTTCCGATCATTCATTTACTAGTTTGTGTATTCTGGATACATCCTGAGATGTTTATTATTTTGTATGTGTTTCTTTAGTTAGTTTCTCTGGATGTGGACTTTATTGTTAGAGAATTCCTTTTGATGCGATGTAGTTTTGTTTACACTGTCTTGTCTATTTAAGCGCTGAAGACAGGATAATAGCGAGGATTGTGCGCATATAAAATCGATTCAAGCTAACCAGTAGGCCTTATTGCCTACTGACCGTTCCAAGTCGGTAATCCTGTCTTCACCACCCTTTCCGCTGTTTTTTTTGTCTCTTTCATTGTTTTATCAAGTCCTTGTTTGCAGTACAGTGCGGACCTACGATGCCATTGCGTTCGGACGCTGTGGTTTCTATAGGACCCTATATCTCATTTTTAAATATTGTTCTTGAAAATCTCTACAAACTAAATCAGACTGAGTGTCAAGAAAGCACTAGCAAGGTCGGTATGGACCTCTATAAGCGAGCATTCTGAATGAACATTACAGCGGAAAGTGGGGTCTTCTACCTTGGTTTCCACCACAGCAGTTTATTTGCCTAGGGAAGACGATAAAATTCAATAACATTTACAATCTAGGGATAAAATCCACACTGTAAAGCGATGTTGTGATAAACCAAAACATCCCGGAAGCAATTACAACATAGCCTTTGAAGCTAGTGAAATAGCACAACAATTACTTGCTGAGTTATGGCTTCAAGAGGTTTACGTGCCACGCATTGAAAGCAGATAACAGGCGTAGTTTCATTATTTTGTCACTTGAAGAGCTAGCCACACATTTCTTCTCATACAATTGACTTGACTAGAGAAAGGGTCCACGACTCCAAGGAGACTGACCAACATGTTTGGCTCACCGTTTATTCAGACACGTTTCTATTTTCAAAGTACAGCACGCAGTTCAAAGCTACTGGTATGGACCATTCCCAGAAACACCAAAAGAAGTTTTAAAAGTGATAGACGATTGAGCAATTTAGCCAGAAATGATCTTGAATTTTGTTTTTTGGACATTAGATTTGGCAAGAATTGCTCACCAAACCACACTATCCTTCGACATACCAGACAATCTTCACAGCAGAGGCACCATCAACTCAAACCAGGTCAGTTTAAAGCAATAGACAAGCTAAATGATGAGCTGAAATTTAATCCTTTTAATATTAAAGGAAATTATTTGTCTACTATCTTGACAAAGAAGAAACCAAAAACAAGTACCACTGAAATAGAAACTCAACGAAAAGAAATAAACTTGAGAATTCTTGAAAACAGAATGAACGGTACTGCCAATATCTTTGTCAAAATGACTTAATTTCAAATTCCTCTCTTGGACCGACGTTATGAAGAAGCCAAAGCTGAAGGAAAACACAAATACACCAAATGAAGACATCTCTCCTGGCACGGATGCTTGTTTTTGCTAAATCTGAAAGGAGTTGAGATCTCAGTCAAACAGGTTCAAACTATTAGTTTTTGGAGGTCAATTACGTGGTAATAAAGGAATTGAATTGAATTGAATGTTGTGTAACGGCTAATCAACACAGTATATGTTATTTAGAGCCGCTCCGGAGAGAGGGGAAGGATACATAGGAATCAGGGAACCTGCCCTACTCTTATTATCGAATAGATTCCTATGGTTCTTTAACTTGCTCGGAGGATAGACCGATACACGGGACCGCCCGGTTGACGTCCCCATCTGACGGACAAGGCTAAGGAAAGTGTCTTGCCCAAGAACACACAGACGAAACTCAGTGGCACCACGGAGGATTGAACCCGGGGCCTCCGGTTACAAATCCACCGCGCTACCGACTGCGCCACGCCAACCCTCGGTAATAAAAGATGATAGCAATCTAGTGTACTGGCAGAACAAAAGTAAACACATCCAGTCTCTAGAAGATATAGTATAAAGCAAAGATGATGGGGGTCTGAACATGGCAAGGAATAACAAATATGTCATCATAGATGATATAGCAGTAAAACAAACAGTAATGCAGGTATAGTGACTATATCTAAAGAAATACAGATAAGGGAGATCCTTTGGAAGCAATAAACACACCCACGAGAATAAAGTAGCACACTTGGTTTAATTGAGTCTGTTCATCAGAGGTAATGTTAGAAGCAACCCCTCTAACGCGCCCTAGCACCGGCTTAAGCGGTATTCTACTTTAAAGCTACCTATATTGAGTTTGGTGATCCCGTCACACTAAACGGCTTCCATCTATATTCACCAAAGTTACTGACAGTATCCAACTCTGTTTTTTGGGTTATATTTGAAAGTAATTTATAAAGCAGACGATGATAAAAGATATGATTCACTCTAACAAAACTTACTCTGAAGATATCATAGTAGACAATGAAACACCTATCAGTTGCAAACATGAAATACCAAGGATCGGCTCACATTATATCTCGCTGATGAACTTATCCAGCTATCACAGTACAAGACTACAGTTGCAAACCATAGTGTCCGCACCAATATCCCCCAAAATAAATCAGGGTTAGCCGTCATACTAATTGTACTATATGCCTGGGAATGGGTTAGCCGTCATACTAATTGTACTATATGCCTGGGAATGGGTTAGCCGTCATACTAATTGTACTATATGCCTGGGAATGGGTTAGCCGTCATACTAATTGTACTATATGCCTGGGAATGGGTTAGCCGTCATACTAATTGTACTATATGCCTGGGAATGGGTTAGCCGTCATACTAATTGTACTATATGCCTGGGAATGGGTTAGCCGTCATACTAATTGTACTATATGCCTGGGAATGGGTTAGCCGTCATAGTAATTGTACTATATGCCTGGGAATGGGTTAGCCGTCATACTAATTGTACTATATGCCAGAGAATGGGTTAGCCGTCATACTAATTGTACTATATGCCTGGGAATGGGTTAGCCGTCATACTAATTGTACTATATGCCTGGGAATGGGTTAGCCTCATACTAATTGTACTATATGCCTGGGAATGGGTTAGCCGTCATACTAATTGTACTATATGCCTGGGAATGGGTTAGCCGTCATACTAATTGTACTATATGCCTGGGAATGGGTTAGCCGTCATACTAATTGTACTATATGCCTGGGAATGGGTTAGCCGTCATACTAATTGTACTATATGCTTGGGAATGGGTTAGCCGTCATACTAATTGTACTATATGCCTGGGAATGGGTTAGCCGTCATACTAATTGTACTATATGCCTGGGAATGGGTTAGCCGTCATACTAATTGTACTATATGCCTGGGAATGGGTTAGCCGTCATACTAAGTGTACTATATGCCTGGGAATGGGTTAGCCTCATACTAATTGTACTATATGCCTGGGAATGGGTTAGCCGTCATACTAATTGTACTATATGCCTGGGAATGGGTTAGCCGTCATACTAATTGTACCATATGCCTGGGAATGGGTTAGCCGTCATACTAATTGTACTATATGCCTGGGAATGGGTTAGCCGTCATACTAATTGTACTATATGCCTGGGAATGGGTTAATCGTCATACTAATTGTACTATATGCCTGGGAATGGGTTAGCCGTCATACTAATTGTACTATATGCCTGGGAATGGGTTAGCCGTCATACTAATTGTACTATATGCCTGGGAATGGGTTAGCCGTCATACTAATTGTACTATATGCCTGGGAATGGGTTAGCCGTTATACTAATTGTACT
Source organism: Cyrtodaria siliqua (assembly GCA_037043455.1). Taxonomy (NCBI): domain Eukaryota; kingdom Metazoa; phylum Mollusca; class Bivalvia; order Adapedonta; family Hiatellidae; genus Cyrtodaria; species Cyrtodaria siliqua. The sequence goes on from JAWPHD010010552.1 coordinate 13,291, forward strand.
ATATGCCTGGGAATGGGTTAGCCGTCATACTAATTGTACTATATGCCTGGGAATGGGTTAGCCGTCATACTAATTGTACTATATGCCTGGGAATGGGTTAGCCTCATACTAATTGTACTATATGCCTGGGAATGGGTTAGCCGTCATACTAATTGTACTATATGCCTGGGAATGGGTTAGCCGTCATACTAATTGTACTATATGCCTGGGAATGGGTTAGCCGTCATACTAAGTGTACTATATGCCTGGGAATGGGTTAGCCGTCATACTAATTGTACTATATGCCTGGGAATGGGTTAGCCGTCATACTAATTGTACTATATGCCTGGGAATGGGTTAGCCGTCATACTAATTGTACTATATGCCTGGGAATGGGTTAGCCGTCATACTAATTGTACTATATGCCTGGGAATGGGTTAGCCGTCATACTAATTGTACTATATGCCTGGGAATGGGTTAGCCGTCATACTAATTGTACTATATGCCTGGGAATGGGTTAGCCTCATACTAATTGTACTATATGCCTGGGAATGGGTTAGCCGTCATACTAATTTTACTATATGCCTGGGAATGGGTTAGCTGTCATACTAATTGTACTATATGCCTGGGAATGGGTTAGCCGTCATACTAATTGTACTATATGCCTGGGAATGGGTTAGCCGTCATACTAATTGTACTATATGCCTGGGAATGGGTTAGCCGTCATACTAATTGTACTATATGCCTGGGAATGGGTTAGCCGTCATACTAATTGTACTATATGCCTGGTAATGGGTTAGCCGTCATACTAATTGTACTATATGCCTGGGAATGGGTTAGCCGTCATACTAATTGTACTATATGCCTGGGAATGGGTTAGCTGTCATACTAATTGTACTATATGCCTGGGAATGGGTTAGCCGTCATACTAATTGTACTATATGCCTGGGAATGGGTTAGCCGTCATACTAATTGTACTATATGCCTGGGAATGGGTTAGCCGTCATACTAATTGTACTATATGCCTGGGAATGGGTTAGCCGTCATACTAATTGTACTATATGCCTGGGAATGGGTTAGCCGTCATACTAATTGTACTATATGCCTGGGAATGGGTTAGCCTCATACTAATTGTACTATATGCCTGGGAATGGGTTAGCCGTCATACTAATTGTACTATATGCCTGGGAATGGGTTAGCCGTCATACTAATTGTACTATATGCCTGGGAATGGGTTAGCCGTCATACTAATTGTACTATATGCTTGGGAATGGGTTAGCCGTCATACTAATTGTACTATATGCCTGGGAATGGGTTAGCCGTCATACTAATTGTACTATATGCCTGGGAATGGGTTAGCCGTCATACTAATTGTACTATATGCCTGGGAATGGGTTAGCCGTCATACTAATTGTACTATATGCCTGGGAATGGGTTAGCCTCATACTAATTGTACTATATGCCTGGGAATGGGTTAGCCGTCATACTAATTGTACTATATGCCTGGGAATGGGTTAGCCGTCATACTAATTGTACTATATGCCTGGGAATGGGTTAGCCGTCATACTAATTGTACTATATGCCTGGGAATGGGTTAGCCGTCATACTAATTGTACTATATGCCTGGGAATGGGTTAATCGTCATACTTATTGTACTATATGCCTGGGAATGGGTTAGCCGTCATACTAATTGTACTATATGCCTGGGAATGGGTTAGCCGTCATACTAATTGTACTATATGCCTGGGAATGGGTTAGCCGTCATACTAATTGTACTATATGCCTGGGAATGGGTTAGCCGTCATACTAATTGTACTATATGCCTGGGAATGGGTTAGCCGTCATACTAATTGTACTATATGCCTGGGAATGGGTTAGCCGTCATACTAATTGTACTATATGCCTGGGAATGGGTTAGCCTCATACTAATTGTACTATATGCCTGGGAATGGGTTAGCCGTCATACTAATTGTACTATATGCCTGGGAATGGGTTAGCCGTCATACTAATTGTACTATATGCCTGGGAATGGGTTAGCCGTCATACTAAGTGTACTATATGCCTGGGAATGGGTTAGCCGTCATACTAATTGTACTATATGCCTGGGAATGGGTTAGCCGTCATACTAATTGTACTATATGCCTGGGAATGGGTTAGCCGTCATACTAATTGTACTATATGCCTGGGAACGGGTTAGCCGTCATACTAATTGTACTATATGCCTGGGAATGGGTTAGCCGTCATACTAATTGTACTATATGCCTGGGAATGGGTTAGCCGTCATACTAATTGTACTATATGCCTGGGAATGGGTTAGCCTCATACTAATTGTACTATATGCCTGGGAATGGGTTAGCCGTCATACTAATTGTACTATATGCCTGGGAATGGGTTAGCCGTCATACTAATTGTACTATATGCCTGGGAATGGGTTAGCCGTCATACTAATTGTACTATATGCCTGGGAATGGGTTAGCCGTCATACTAATTGTACTATATGCCTGGGAATGGGTTAGCCGTCATACTAATTGTACTATATGCCTGGGAATGGGTTAGCCGTCATACTAATTGTACTATATGCCTGGGAATGGGTTAGCCGTCATACTAATTGTACTATATGCCTGGGAATGGGTTAGCCGTCATACTAATTGTACTATATGCCTGGGAATGGGTTAGCCGTCATACTAATTGTACTATATGCCTGGGAATGGGTTAGCCGTCATACTAATTGTACTATATGCCTGGGAATGGGTTAGCCGTCATACTAATTGTACTATATGCCTGGGAATGGGTTAGCCGTCATACTAATTGTACTATATGCCTGGGAATGGGTTAGCCGTCATACTAATTGTACTATATGCCTGGGAATGGGTTAGCCGTCATACTAATTGTACTATATGCCTGGGAATGGGTTAGCCGTCATACTAATTGTACTATATGCCTGGGAATGGGTTAGCCGTCATACTAATTGTACTATATGCCTGGGAATGGGTTAGCCGTCATACTAATTGTACTATATGCCTGGGAATGGGTTAGCCGTCATACTAATTGTACTATATGCCTGGGAATGGGTTAGCCGTCATACTAATTGTACTATATGCCTGGGAATGGGTTAGCCGTCATACTAATTGTACTATATGCCTGGGAATGGGTTAGCCGTCATACTAATTGTACTATATGCCTGGGAATGGGTTAGCCGTCATACTAATTGTACTATATGCCTGGGAATGGGTTAGCCGTCATACTAATTGTACTATATGCCTGGGAATGGGTTAGCCGTCATACTAATTGTACTATATGCCTGGGAATGGGTTAGCCGTCATACTAATTGTACTATATGCCTGGGAATGGGTTAGCCGTCATACTAATTGTACTATATGCCTGGGAATGGGTTAGCTGTCATACTAATTGTACTATATGCCTGGGAAATAACTAGTAATGGAGCTTCTGTTGACACTGAAATGTTTTGTTGATCCTGAGGCGTTGTGAACAAATGGGACAAAGACCTTGTCTCGAACCCTCTACCTGAGTTACATCTAACACAACAGGTCGAATACATGGTGTTGTGATAAGACTATCTGGTATATTGATGTAAAAGCAAGCAAATATAACTGACCCAGTGGGTTGGGAATAGCATTTGTATAGATAGCTGTAATTCACTGTTAGACATACATGTGCATGATGAAATGGTGTTATTTAACTTTATGCGGAATGCGGGGATTATGAGGCCCATCCAATAAACCTTTTGATTGCAATACACTTAATAAAAATGTAGAAACAGGTGTTTCATTATTTTTATTTTGGTTTTATTGTTGTTCTAAAACAATAAAGAACCATCAGAAAGGTGTTTGTATTAATATAACTCAAATGTTTAATTACTTGTTTTTCTCTTCATAAAGGTAAAGTACTATATAACTATATATTATATACTCTGTATTGAATTATAGAAATTTCCCAGTTTGAGAAAATTTATAACATATCCCTTCCTCTTCTGGGCTATCTCGCCTAGTGTGCAAGATAGCACAGTGGCCAAATGTTATGAATTAGACGATATACGTCACGATATTACGTCACGAATTGACGTCATGATATTACTCCGTGCTGTCACCAAAGGAGTGACAGAAGAAGGAATACTTGTGTCAAAAGACGATTGGGAAGAAATTCATCACAGAATATATAACATATAGTTTAATTAATATTTTTGTCGTGATACGGAAAATAATTCACTCGTGAGAAATATTCTTGTGATATAGAAACTCGTGCGAATTATTTCCCGTATCACTTCAACAATGTTAATTAAACTCTATATCTTTAGATAATATTCCCTCTAGCTATGCTTTTCAAAGAAACAAACTGTAACTGGGTCTTAATGTATATACCTGGACAAATCGGTCAATGAGCAGTAAATAATCACATTTTTCATGCATTTTCGATGACCAGGCAGGAAAATAGGTGTACTGATATAATATAACTATAAAAGTCTAAATGGGAAGGCCCATCAGTCCAACATTACCCCACCCCTTCCCCCCCCCACCCCCACCCTACCCCCACCTCAACAGCAGTACCTTCAAAGTTCATGTACAGTAATAATGTAATAAAAATCGTGGCAATATAAAGTGAATTAGAATCAAATTTACACAAGAATGGGAGTATAATATCTTGAAAATAAACTGTAACCATTTTTCAGCTTTAAAAAATTCATCGAATTGGTAAAATATTATTTTTTTAGTGAAATTAAAACTTATACATGTATATAGTACAAAACTCTTTTAACATCATTGATCATTATTAATTTTAATAATATATACCTTAAACTTGCATTGCTGTTTCAATTGTTAAGCTCAGTCACTGCACAACTAGTCAAAAGATGTAAGAAATGGCGGCCATTTTGAATTTCAAGATGACCGCCATTGTGTTGATTGAAAAAAATGTTGCAAATGGATTTCTTGTATGATAGGATCTACACTATCATAATATCAATTTTTCAAAGAGTATAGGCATTTTTTTCACAGAAATACAGTTGAACCTTGACTAATACGCCGCTGGCCGTGGAATGCTGTGAAAATGCCGCATTGAAGGTTCCATTTTCACCGCCATTTGCATACCATTTTCGCGATGGCTTAAATTTCTGTACTATTGGCATGATTAATATTGAGTTCAGCTCAACCCGGTGATATAGGGCGTGAACGGTAGCAAGCACTACCGTTCATGAACAGTGTCGATCAAACCAAGACTGCAATATTTATCTATTTTTTGTATTTAACGTGTTCGACGATTTAGAAATTGTTCCTTTCATACTTTTTTATATATCACAGTAGCGTTGCATGTGCAGTGTGGCGGCGGTTAAACGTCTCCCCGTGCTTGCAGTCAGAACTGTTATTCATTCCGATCTTTGGAGATCGCTGAGCCCGATATTTTACAGATATCGGTGTTACATTCTCAATACTTTTGTGTCTTACTAGAATTTTGAATGGGTGGTTTCACTACTACAGCCTTTAAACGTTCTGAGTATTGTTTAATCACGCTTAGAATGTGTCGCCTGCTTTTTAATTTAGTATTTTGACTGTTACCTGTGATACGCAGGCTTCATAATCTTTGCTCCCAACTAAATTCCATATGTTTATTTCGACCATTATTTTCTCGTTTAGGGCAAAGCGTTTTGTTAGAAACTGGGATCTTACGCCGCTAGCCATGGAATGGTGTGAAAATACCGTATTGAAGGTTCCATGTTGTATACCATCTTCTGGATGGCTTAAATTTCTGTACTATTGACATGATTAATATTGAGTTCTGTTCAACCCGGGGCTTGAGGGTGTGAACGGTAGCAAGCACTTTTCACTACCGTTCATGAACGTCTCAGTCAAACCGAGACTGCACTATTTTTTGTATTTAACATGTTCGACGATTTCCAAATGTCTCCTTTCCTACTTTTTTTCAGAAGCAGTTTTGTTGAATCGGAGATGTTATCCCAAAACGCTGTCAATTTATATAAAACAAACACTTCGTCATACTTGTATCTAAAAGCTTTCCCTTTAATATAAAAGGTACTGCAATTGTAATTTAGTTACATTTGAATGTATCATCATAGCTTTTAAGTAACACATTTTTTCCCATTTATTTAGACTCTGTTGGGATTCACATATTCTGTAGTGTCAGCAACTACACAATTTTTACAGGCAAACAGATGCTGATTAAGAAAAAATGTTCTCACATTTCGGTAAACCTTGATACTAATAGCAAACACCGAAATTTTCATCACCTTGTCCAAGTAATTAGTGGAATAATTGTCTTGCACATGGTGTCCACAACGGTGTAGTGTCCGTAACAGGTTTTCTTTATCATGTTTATAGGTCATTGTTCTCTCCATAAAAAATAATTTATGATTTTTTATGAAATTTACCTCTGACTAATTTTATATCAAATCATAATACTTAAATCAAAAATTGACATTGTTCTTACACTATCGGCCAGTTTATGAAGGTATAACAAACACAATTACAATTCCATAAAATAATTTAAAAATGACATGTGACAGAATGGATGCATCTATTACTCCTATATATAGACTAACATATTCATGAATATATCAGACATAACATAAAATTGCCTTTAAAATAAGCAAATGTTGAACAAGTTATATTTTTAATATTGCAAAGTGTTGCGGACACTACCATTTTCAAAATGGTTTAAGGTAATATTATGAAAGTTTATATTAGCATAAATAATCGTGAAAACAAATTCCATAAAAAAAGCATATATATATATGGAGAAAATCTAATGCATTACAATAGAACGAATTTTGTATCGTGAGGATGAACGAGCTTATCAGTTATGTATCATGGTACGTCTTAAAGAGAATGTTTTTGAAATGTATTTGCTAAAATTAATAACTTTTGTTTTGTTAGACGACTGAAGGAGAGCAATAAATTTAAACATGCTTGGCCTTTGTATGTAATATCGTTTGCTAAATTTACTTCTGATTGTATTATAAGCAGGTCATTTAAGGTAAAATGGAACTCGTCCTCAATATCGTCAGTGTTACTTATTTGACAAATCATTTCATTCCTTTCTAGTCTTTCGCAAGAATACCTCCCTGTTTCGATCCTTAAAGCGGACAAACGTAACCTGGTTAAGGCACTGCGATCGCGCCTTGTATGCAATAAATCTAAATAAGTATCATATTCAAAACGATGCCTTACAGATTTGTAAAGCGCCAATACTTTATTAGTTATAACTATCTATCAATCGTTGCTTGAATATGCTTATAAAGTATATGGGATTTAATGAGTTGGGTTCAAACCATGCGTACATAAAACCATTAGTATTCAGTAATGACTGACTTTTGAAACCCAATTATTTAATCCCCGTTCACAATCGTTTTTTTGCGCATTCATATACATGCTTTATAATTACATTATCAGTTGTGATTGCTCTTAGCCAGTATTTAATGATATTAGCATGTCTATTTATATATAACGGATATCGGCCTAATTCCCCATACACACGAATCACCTGTAGATAATTTTACAACGACTCGAGACTACGTTATTAATACTATTTTGATCATACATATTTATATCATTAAAATTGTTGTAAATATTGGTAACTTGCTAATTTTCCTATAGACCAATCAACACTTGCGTAAAAAATCCAATATGGCGCCATCGATCAAAGGTCATAGGGGAAAAACTTCACGCGTAACCAATGTAAACACTATGGCTGATGAGTGTATCAATCACGTTTACTGGCATTTATAATTGCTTTTTTGCGAGTTACTATCATTTGTTTGCCTATTAAACGATACAAATATAAATTAATCTTGCTAATAGTGTTATTTTCGTGATAAAAATACGTGTTTTATGTCATTAAATGAATGGGAGATTGTCCTTACCACTTTAGGACTGTCAAATTTGAAGTTACGCCTATTATCTTATTTGCATTTGAATGTGTATATTACTTTTTTAACCATGTCTAACGTTTCTGACTTTGATTATAAAAATAAAATCGTAACGATAGCGGTTGCTAATAGTGTAAAATTGTCAATATGTTTCGTAGTGGGGCGGGGTTGGGGGCGGGGTGTAAACGGATACCCATGCAGGTTTACAAGCTGACATTTGCAGAGCTAATGTCCTTTGATATAAGTGTCATTAACTTTCTATTAAAAAATTGAACATATTTTTTTAAAAAGAGAGAGAGAGAGAGAGAGAGAGAGAGAGATTCACTCAGATAAAGGCTAATGTCATTTGGTATAAGTACAAAACTGAACATATTTTTGGAAAGAATTAGAGAGAGAGAGAGAGTGAGTGACTCACTCTGATAAAGGACTGTGTAGCACCGCTAAATGTGAAAAACCGCTAAATGTAAAAACTTCCGCTAATTGTAAAAAAACTACCTCTAAATGTAAAAACTTCCGCTAAATGTAAAAAATGACTAAATGCTAAATGTTATAAATTTTAACATATACCGTTTAGTGGAATCCATTAACCGCTAAATGTTAAAAGTCACTAAAGTTGTCTGAAATATGTGATGGCATGAACAGTGCTGCTTAAATCGACTCAGTTGCTTGAAATAATTACATACTGTATTTATAAAAGAAATATTATTAAAATACGTTTCATTGTCGGAAGCAGTTTTCTTGCATCTATACGCCTGTGCATATATCAGTTCCCACAGGCAACACTTTAACTTTGGGAACATGTTGTATCTTTAGCTTATTTGCTCAAATGATGAAACTCGAATCATGAATGTGAGTCCATGTTATTATAACTTACTGTACATTTGTATCCACTGTTTTTTTTGCATCCACTGTAAGGAACTTTTTCCAATAAAGCCTACATAGACACTACTTAGCCTCTTTGCTTAAACATGATAGGGATAACTTGTTATGCACTACCACCGAATGGTGTTGGGCATGTCCATCTGTCAGTCCGAGTGCATCTATATCCTACAATTTTCAACCGATTGTTTCGACATTTTACAGGATACTTGCCTACGATGTGCATATCGACTGCCAAATTAGATCATGTATGATCAGAGTTAATGCCCTTTTTCGTTAAACGTTACGTTACAAGATCTTGTGCGTCTATCTTCTTCTACAGTTTTCAAGTGATTGTTTCGAAACATAATGCTTACCTATGATATCATGATGTGCATATCGATTCGGTGCCAAATTCGATCATGTATTATCAGAGGTATTGCCCCTTTTTCAACAAATTTTACGTTTTAATATCGTGTGCGCCTATGGCCTGTTTTCAACTGATTGTTTCGAAGATATTTACGTATGCTGTTAGTGCATATATCGAGTCGGCGCCAGTTTGTATAATCCGAGGTACGGCCCTTTTTTCGTAAAGGTTTATGGTATATTTCTATTTCCTCCTACAGTTTTCCACTAATTGTTTTGAAACTTTACAGAATATTACTTATGATGTCAAAATATGGATATCGTTCGGCGCCAAAATCGACCTTTTATCATGGCCCCTTTTTTGTCTAATGTTATACTATAATATCATTTGCGTTTCATCCTACATATTTCAACTGACTGTTCCGAAACTTTACAGGAGGTTTACCTATGATATCAAGATGGGCATATCGATTCGGCTCCAAAATCAAAATTGTATTACTGGAGTTACGGCCATTTTATCGTTAGAATTTTATGTTTTTCATTGTGTGTAGGGGAGGTGGGGTGAGGTGGCGGGGTGGGCTGGGCATTTATGAGTGAATCCGTTTCTCAGGAATACAGTTCTAGTTTATCTAGTTTGTTCAATATTGAATAAAACTTCAACTTCGCAAGCGTTTTTTTCGAACGGTATATACATGTTCTAAAGTTGTAGCACCGCTAAATGTGAAAATTTCGCTAAATGTAAAAACTTCCGCTAAATGTTAAAACTCTTCCGCTAAATGTAACAGAAAACCAGCAGCAGTAACAGCAGCAGGAGTTTGTCGTTATGATTTACTTTGATAACAACGTCATCGAGTCGATTAAAACAGCATTGTTCATACCCTTACATACTTCAGGCAACTTTAGTGACTTTTAACATTTAGCGGTTAACGGATTCCACTAAACGCTATATGTTAAAATGTATAGCATTTAGCGGTTAGTATTTTTTTTACATTTAGCGGAGGTTTTTACATTAAGAGGAAGTAATTTTACATTTAGTGGAAGATTTTTTACATTTAGGTCATATACCACTATTGCATTTTACATAAGGTTACATTATAGCCTTTTGGCCCTAAAACACATTTTACACATCCATGGGAACCTTTTAGGCTAGTTTATTTTCAAGAACTATCCTAGACTCACTTAAAAAAGTGCAAACAATTGGGGCTTTTGTATTGCTTTCACCTACTTTCAGTTTGATGACGGTGATGACCGTCAGGCACGCAGCAAATAAATGTGAATTTCTGACAATTTACTATACCTGCAATTTTCTCAATAAAATAGCCCAGATGCAAGAACAAATACATTAAATATTTTTATCACCTACACATATTATTTTGACGTTTTATGTACATCAGTTATGATTAAGGCAATTCTACCCATTCAGAAAATAGCTCTTTCGAAAAAGATATACCCTAATACACCCTATACTTTTTTCAGCCAATCAGTAGCCCCAAAACAATAGTGGTATGTGACCTTTAGCGGAAGTTTTTACATATAGCGGAATTTTCACATTTAGCGGTGCTACAGACAGCAAAAGGACATTTCTTCCCTATGTTTAAATTAATACATGGGCATGTATAGTAATATAAAATCCAGGCACAGCACTTTTATTTTTTGAGTTTGTAGCGAGAAATCATAAACCCTATCAGTCACAAAAACATGTTTCAAACATCAGAAACCACATACCCTGGAGCTCTCAAATCAGCCTATGACACACCACTCTATTCAGACAGATGTATCTGCTTATGTAGGTCTAAATGGAGGTCTGATGCTGATCTAAGAGTTCCAGGCCGCGTGGCCTGGGTTTCGTATATCTGAAGCTCAGCTAGAACAAGAAAAAGAAGACAGGCTTTATACAATAATCCACTTTGTACCTACCTCTCCTGTACCACCGACTCTATATGAGTCCTTGATACCTGTGTACCTACCACTCCTTCACCACTGACTCTATACGAGTACTGGGTACCCTTCTACCTACCTCTCATGCACCACGGAATCTCTACGAGTTTGCCAGTGTTAAGTCAGTCTCTAACAGGGTAAGTATGTAATGCAATAAAACAAACCCCAAGCGTTCATTTATAATGTAATAACTTCTGGTAGTAATTAAACCTTCTGGGTTAATTAACATAAAAGTATGACAAAGCATAGTCAGTTAAATACATAGAGATGATTTTATTCAGCAACTTTTTGCAAGCTCTTCTTTCAAATACTTGTCATTCGACTGTTTTGCAATAGAGAATATCTTAACTGATTAATTATTCATAATGTAAAGCAGAAATAATGAATATGCTGGTCATTTTGCTGTCAATATAATTATTTATAAAAAAAAAGAAAGAGTAAATACAGCTGACTGACAATTCCAGTGAAATTATTTATTTCAATGTTTTGTGAGTGAGCTCTATCAACTTGTTAAAGAATAAAATACGATAGCATATATTTTATTTTAGTCTTGTCAGACACAATACCGCACATTTTAAAGGAAAAACCTAATAAACTGTAATATTTAGTGCCAGTGCAAAATTAATGTAGCTGGCAATCTGTATTGGGATAGTTCCATTTTTCATGTAAACATCAGACCAAACGGAAGTTAAATCACTCTGGTGCTTCACATTTGGGGGCTACATTGAACAGGTAAAATTCAATATCAACATGAAAACACAAGAAAATATATATTACTTCATGTTTAATAGACCTGAGAAATGCTTGGCTTTTATTCTAAGATTTGAAGTTCCTGATAAATTTAAATAGTATAATTACTTACTTTATATTTAATTGTCAGAAAGCTCAAGGAAGCAAGTTATATAGTGCTTTTTCAGTTTACAAATAGATTTACACCCCGATTATGATATGTAGTCATACCAATTAAATATGTTTAAAACATCATATTATAAATTAAATTGCCATGCTTGAAAAGCATTTATATTAAATACTGATCCTTCTAGTGTTGTTGTACCAAAACATCCTGGATCTCAAAAATCAGCCAGGTACACATCACTCCCTTTAGACCTGCACGTGCTTATCTGAATGGTGGTCGGATACTGATAAGAAAGGTGGACAGGGGCCTGGGGTTTTCACATATGAAGCTCAGCTAAGAGAAGAGAAAGAATCCTTTAATATAAACCTCTGGCAAGGCTTTATACCATAATCAACTTATTTTACCAGTACTGAGTCAATCTAAATACTAGAGTAGTTTGTAATGGAAGTTTGTAATAACATAAAACACGAAGGTTAAGTTATAATTGTCGTAACTTCTGCTAGGGTGAAATTAAAAAAAAACGTTAGTCTCACAGTTTAATAATAATGGAGGTAATTTAAGATCTACCTATGCAAATGAAGTAGGGAGATCCCGCTACTTGAAATAGGTTTGCATCAGCACTCAATTGAATTAAGAAGTTGTTGGTGATATTTGTAAGCTCTTCTTCCAAACACTTGTCACATGACTGTTGTGCAACAGAGAATGTTTAACTGATTAATTACACAGAAATAAAGAATATATGCTAGTTAATATTTAATCAATAATTATACAACTGATTGACAATTCCTGTGAAATAAGTGTATATGGATGATATGTGAGTAGTTTCTATCAATTTATAACAGCATACAATTGGATAATTTTTGTCTTACCAGAACACCTTTAACCGCACCTACCACACATAATGACATGAAGAAAAAAGCTAATGTGCTCAATGTAATTATTTAGTGTCAGAAAAACAGTTTATTCAGGCATATACAATAATTAATGCAGGGTATCTGTATTTGGATGGCAGGGTTCGACACTAACGCTAGCCCGATAGCCAGTGGCTAGTCACTTTCGAGAAGGACTAGTAAAAACTCACAGTTGACAAGCCTGACGGGCGAGTTGTTTTTTATTATTTAAATGTCGATTTTAAATGATCCTGATGTTGAAAATTGCCAAATCATTTCAATTTTTCGCTATTCAAACTCTCCAATATCGTAATGTAAAGTAGTCTATGATATAGACCAAGACAAGCACCTGCGAATGTGCGAATGTGTAGGTGTGTCAAATTACTCATTACTGATTGGCAATTTTTTCTTTGATGGCTCAAATTGCTGAAAAATAACTCGCTTTTTATACATATCCCCACATCTTTTTCATAGAGATGCTAGCATTTCTATCACTATATTATTTCTTAGCATTTTATTGACATGATGACCTTTACATTGTAAACAAACATGTGGCGATATTAAAATACGGAACTGTCTCCATCGAAACGAACGAAAAACAGAATAGGAAAAGCGTCATCAGCAAAAAACAACAGGATTCAAATAAACACATTCGTGTGTATTTTAGCCATCGTGTAAGTGCCTACAGAGCCCTTTTCCCAGTTTTGGGGAAGGGGCCTTTTGCCTTTAATTGGGGGAAAAATCCATAAACGGGGAATGAAATTTCCAAGGTAAGTCTGCATGACTTTAAAAGAAATGTGATTGTAGAAAATGCCTTGTACAGGCCGCTGCAAAGAAAGGTATAATGGCCGTGGCCTATAAATAAATTTGACTATGACCTAGTCACAAAGCTGTTGTCTTGCAATATTTACAAGCAGTACAGTCATATAGAAAATGCAACATCAGCTATAGATAGAGACGGATTATGAATTTTCCACTCAGACATGCCTTTGCAAGGGAGAGAACCCAAGCTGGTCAGATGTCTGTCTATAGCTCCAAAGCCTGGAGGCCTTATCCATGGAGCTACCAAGCCATGATATTTTGCTATCTTTTTATTTTGCCGCAAAAGAGTAAAAGGAGGACTAGTTGGTTTTAAGAAGGGCGAGTAAAAATAAGAAGGCACTAGCCCTGTAGGCTAGTAGTCATAAAAAGTTAGTGTCTAACCCTGGATGGTACAATAAATTATAATTGTTCCTGTAAATATGAATCAATAAATACTGATAAAGGTGATGCTTTGTGAGCAACAAACCCTCTAAAGAGAATAAAGCAGCAGACTCGCTTTTATTGAGTCTGTTCTTGAGAAGTAATGAAAGAAGCAAAACCTCTCACGCCCCCTAGCGACGGCTTAAGCGGTATTCTACTTCAAAGCCACCTATATTGGGCTCGTTGGTGCAAAAGGACCAGTAACAATAACACTACTGATTCTTAGCACGGGGAGACATTTTATAGCCGCCACACTGCACTAAACGAACGCTAGTGTGAATGTTAATAAATACTGATAAAGGTGATCCTTTGGGAGCAACAAACACAATAAAGAGAATAAAGCAGCAGACTCGGTTTTATTGAGTCTGTTCATGAGAAGTAATGAAAGAAGCAACACCTCTCACGCCCCCTAGCACCGGCTTAAGCGGTATTCTACTTCAAAGCCACCTATATTGGGCTCGTTGGTCCCAAAGGACAAGTAAAAATAACACTACTGATTCGTAGCATGGGGAGACTTTTTACAAACCAAGTTTATGAAAAATCATATTTGGTGTCTACATTAAACAGGTAAAAAGTCAAATATGAGACATAAATTCAATACCAAAATGAAAACACGCCCAAACATATATTACTTCATTTTAATGTTTGATTTTAATTTTTAGATCTGAAAATCCTAATATACACCGTTAAATAAAGGACCATGTGTAAAGAGACACAAGGAAAAAGAAATATAAAAAGATCGGACAGGGAAAATAGCATTCAAGGATGACAGTCAACCACAAAACACAGAAACAAACACACAAACAGACAAACAAGAAGGAAAAAGCAATAATAAATGCAAACGACATCACAAACACAAAAGGGCTGACAATAGGGCTATCGCCTTGGAACGGTCAGTGGCAAAGTAGGCCACTGGGGGTTTAAACCGGTTCTAGGGTGCACCAAACCTCACACTTAACCTACTGTCATCCAATTAAAACAGGACAGTGTAAATAAAGAAATCCCCGCCATGATCTAATCTCTAACCAACAAGGCAGCATCAATAGGCAATATAAGTAAAACACAAATATACTCGTGTAAATATAATACAAAAAAAACAATAGCCTAGAAAGCCACAATGAAGGTACTCAATGGCTTGGCAGAAGCCAGAGCAGTAAGAGAATAAACCATTAAGGGCACGACAAGAAAGATCATGGACAAACATCAAACGCCACCGTTCCAATGGGATTTAGGTAGGCGTCATCATAGGGGACTGTAGACAGATAATGTTTATATAGTTTAACTGCTGTTTAACCATATGTATTTAATATGTAGCCTATCCATTAGCTACTATTCATATTGTCATCAATATCAGAGAGTAAGTATACATACTCCCTGTCAATATTCAATCAATTAATTTTCACAAATGCAAATATAATTAATAATAATGTAGATCTACATTGTATTCAGGCAGAATTGTTTTAACCAGATGTTAAAACCTATCTCAGTCTTATTTTAAAATCAATATCTTATTATTTTAATAATGTATTACTTTTAGATACATTAATTGTGGTATAAAGCAGCGTCATACAGCCAGCATGATGAATATATATATATTCCTTCCTTTCAAACATAACGAATACATTTGAAGGAAGTTGATTTCTTTCCAAGCCACGTTAATATAGATGTAATGTACTTATAAAGTCAACTGACATTAAATAAGCAAACTAAATGAAGAGTGTCTTCTTTCAGTCTGCTGCAACAAAGCATTAATGATACAGTATAACAGCATACAGTTATTTAAACAGAATGAAACAAACTATGTCTCTTAAATGACTATTCTCTGAAAATCACAGGCCCTTGTTACAATAGAATAGAGAAAGGATAGAGTGAAGAAGAGATAGTGCTATAGCATGTAGAAGCTTCTAAATATATAACGTATACTATACTCAGCAAAAATAGAAACGTCCCTCTTTTAAACTGTGATTTGCATAGGGTTGACTTTGTTACACCTTGTACACCAATCTAGATAAAATTTCATCATTTTATACTTATCACTCAATCATTCTGATCAATATTAATAATCATCAAAAAACAAAGTTTGTCTGTTGCTGCCAACACATGTTTTATTCAAATTGCGAAATCACTATATTTTATTATAAAGGGAGGTAATCTGAAAATATTCGTTCTTGAAAGCTGTATGGCGCAAACATGAGTGAAGAGGTCAGCGTATGTTCTCTGTTTTTGTGGTGATGAGGTCATTTTCTGTTTATTTCAATATAACAAAACTGTGTTAACTGAAAGTTTTAACCACAAGATCCGGAAATGCTGTTTAAACCAAATCAAGGGGAATAAGTTTGCCCACAAGTTTGATTCAAAGAAAATTGTTTTCATGACAGAGTTGGCCTTTAACAAAGGTATTGGCATATAAGATTAAATAAAATATACTTTCATTGTGTCTAAATCTATGGGTAAATTTGGGGACGTCCCTATTTTTGCTCAGTATATAACACTATATCTTCTTCTGAAAATGCTTTACTCAGTTACATAATTATTTCAGAAAAGTATTGCTAACTAGCTCCATATCTTCATGTTGAATTATCTTTTACATAAACCAGCACCTGTAAGGTACTTGTTTAGTTCCTGTCACTATCAGATCAGTAATCTTATAGATATACTTCCTTTGTATCTTCTTCCACACCATCCCCAACCCGGGCCACCCACCCACCCCTCATCCTGCTGAAAACTACACAAAGTAAATATAATTTCTGTAAAAAAGGAAAAAAACACTCTAAAGTCGGGACTGTTTATAACAAACGTATGTCATGATCACACTCCCTCTAGAACATGTAATTTAATTTATTTGCTCTTCTTCTTTGTTGTTTTTCCCTTCTTTCGATCTTCTTATTCGATTTTCCTGTTTGTATTTGGATGTATTTTCCCCATTAAAATGTTTTATTCTTTTAGTAAAACTATGCCATTTCAATAAAAGTAATTGTTTTGACCAGCAATATACTCAATAACTATTTTAAAATTAATTTATATGAATTTTCGCGGAGCGGGTACTTTCGTTTTCAACGCCGGTAAAACAGAAAGTGACTACGGTCGCAATCGTTGTTAAAATATGTCACTAATTCATTGAAATTTGTCAAAGTGGGACTGGGTATAGTAAAAAGAAACGCTGAAGCATGTATCTGGGCGTTTAGTTAATATTTCACATTTATTTGCCGTTATCGGGTTTATAAAGCCCCATAATCATTACGCCGTACTGTATTTACATGTTGAATTTTTCAGTGGTGTAAGCGGTTTTTCCCCTATAACCTTTGACCTGGCCGCTTAAACTGGAGTGTTGATTCAACTATTACGAAACGAAATAGTTCTTTATTCGCGTCATTCCATTACATGAGATGTGTTCACGATCACATGAATAGCTATATGATTCATACTTGTAATAGTGAACGATAAAGGTGCATGATCACTGAATTACGTGAAATTGCCGATTTCGAAGTCGTTAACAAGCGGAAAATCGTTTTCTTTCAATAAGAGGTAATCGATAACACTACACACGTTTCTATTGACGATGTATACGCGCCCACACCACCATCAAAACCTAAGCGTCCGTTAGCTAATCGAATAGATGTAGATTTACATAAATCGAGGCATACAGGAAATAAATCACTTTGATATTCATGCCTGGTGTAGTCGAAAGGAGTTCCCAAATATATAATCCCTAACTTTTTGTGTAATAAAAGGCATTTTTGAGTGTTTAAGGCCTGTTTTTCAGGCTGAAATGACTTTATTGACTTGTTTGTGATAGCTAAAAAACATTTGCATGGTTGTATGATGATTTTATTTGTCAACTTGACAGTTTTGAAAGTGAAAGTAGAACACATTTAAGAGGTGCCGAATGAATGCAGTTTGTTCACGGTGTCAACAAAGATCAGCATTTTATTTTCTTATATGCCACATGACCCCTACTATTCTCAGCAGTTTTCTAGAGAGGCAGGTCTCATGACTAAGAACATGTAAGTGAATCTTAGTTTGAACTTCATTTTGAAAAAATGGCTAACTAGAAAGCTTGGACAATATTGCATTGGACTCAATGGGATTTGATTTACTTCCGGTACACCTATAAGTGGGTTAATGTGAATATTCATTTTCTCGCGGATTCTTACCTAAACAGTATTTTACTTTTCGCAATGACTATAGCACCGACAAAAAATACTTCACGTTGTTTTAAAACGCGTTTTGATTTTTTTTCGCATGTTTTTTGCCTCGGAAAGCTGTAATTTGTAGTTTCGGATTTTTGAAGTCTTTAAATGATGACCTGGAGAGACATTTTTCAACAAAACTAGGCTTGTTTGTTGTTAAAATGTAGATATTTGTATTTGCAATGATAATTCAGCATTGTAATTTGCAAAAGTATAGTTGAATAGGTGTGATACCACCAAATATTTACCCTTACCCCCTAAAATTGAACTTTCTGAGAAAATGTCAGAGAGTACTGTAGGCAAAGTATGCTGTCCAGTCATAGAAACTTAGCTTTTAATCACAAAGTTAGTACCAGGCTTGCATTTATGAGTAATTGGGATGTTTATATATGCATGTAGTGCCACCAAATTAAGGTATGATGCCACAAATACACCAAATTGCATTGTTAATCTGAATTTGGCATGAAAATCAGCATATTTTGCACTTATATAGCACTTTTGGAAACTAAATATCTTGATTTCTTCAGGTTTACTGACTTTTTTTAAGCATTTTATCCATTAGACATGTTAGACTAAGTACAGATGTGCCCAGTGTCATTTTATATAACAGTTAAGAAAGGTAAAACTGTGAACATATTTACAGATTTTTCATCGCTGTCGACTGCACTGTACATTTTTGAAACATCTTGATTCAATACAAAACCGATTCTCCAAATGTATGATTTTTTTTATGCGTTATATTCTAGGCTTTGCCAGAATAGAGGCTTTTAAAATTCACTCACCATTAGGGGCTTCCAGGAAGAAAATCACTGTGATATTCATGCCTGGTGTAGTCGAAAGGAGTTCCCACATGTATAATCCCTAACTTTTTTTTGTGATAAAAGGCATTTTTGAGTATTTAAGGCCTGTTTTTCTGGCTGAAATGACTTTATTGACTTGTTTGTGATAGATAAAAACCATTTGCATGGTTGTATGATGATTTTATTTGTCAACTTGACAGTTTTGAAAGTGAAAGTAGAACACATTTAAGAGGTGCCGAATGAATGCAGTTTGTTCACGGTGTCAACAAAGATCAGAATTTTATTTTCTTATATGCCACATGACCCCTACTATTCTCAGCAGTTTTCTAGAGAGGCAGGTCTCATGACTAAGAACATGTAAGTGAATCTTAGTTCGAACTTCATTTTGAAAAATGGCTAACTAGAAAGCTTGGACAATATTGCAGTGGATTCAATGGGATTTGATTTACTTCCGGTACACCTCGAGCAATTTAACTCGTCAGAAACACTATCTTGTGAAAATCGCTCTAAAGGGATATCGGGAATGTTATCCGTTGTGTCAATTTCATGGACTATTCTATCGAAAACTTTTTTTTATTAGATACCCTCGCATTACAATCATCTGTGACTATTACTTGACCGAAAGATTCAAAGTAGTTAATATCATTTTGCAGTACTAGGTATAAATCCGATTCAATTAGGTTTGAAACAGGTGAGTCATCACCCCATAAATACATACCACATAAATAAATATCTTCATTATGTCCAAAGAAAATCTTATCTAACTTTAACCATAACATTGTATCGAAACGATTTTTAACACTAGAAATACCGTTTGTTACAGTATCCTTAATACACACAATAATTCCACCACTGTTTCTCTTAGCTCGCCTGTGTCTGAATTTGCGATAATAGTTAAAACAAGTACATCCTGGGAAATCGAGTTCGCTATCTTTATCTGTCCATGACTCTGATAGAATGACAATGTCATTTTTCAAACAAAATATTTACAGAGTCACTGTTTTCTTTTTTACTGTTAGATAATCTATTGCAGTTCCAAACGAGAACACTCAATGCAGCCTCAGGTGCTTCCTATGGTTTGCCTTGTTTCCCGTCTATGTATAGAGTATCATAGCTGATCCACGCCCGTTTCCCGGCTCTCTTAGCGTCTTTCAACATCGGCGTTAGCTTCCGTCGCTTGGCAATCACTTCCAACGGAAACTCCTCGTGTAAGAATTAATCGCTATTTTCCAGTTTAAATCGTAGTTTTCTAACCATTTCGCGATCTGGAAACATATTGAATTTACACACAATTTTGCGTTTATACCCTGGGGAAGGGGCACCGATCCTGTGCACGTGCTCCATTCTCATGCTTGATACGATATCTTGAGTTATTTCTTGCTTTTCTCAGGTTTTTCATCACTGGACAATTGTTTCTCCTGGATTGAGATTGTAAGTACGTTATGGTGTCTTTGAATTTCTCATTTTCTCTTTCCATTTTTGCCAATTTGTCATTCGCAATGCCTATGGCAAAGTCTGTGGATTCTAGTTTTTCTTCTGCTTTGTTGATCCTTTCAATGAAAGCTTTGTTTATGGTATCTATATGTATCCAGTAATGTAACAAGTTATGCTCTGAATACACATTTCTCGCTTAAAATGTTAATTGTATATAATAACAACAAATACGTGTTTGGAGTTTACTGTTATAACTGTTTAAACTGCTTTGTTGTATTTAAAGACTTCGTAGAGTCCAAAACGAAAACATAAATACTGTAATTGTGTTTGTAGTTTATTTTAAAAAAGTCATTCTTTTTTCTGCTAGACATACATTTTAACCACTATGAGCATCAGGTATATTTAAATTTAAAAGAACTATTGATGAAAAACATGTTTGAAATTCCTTAATAAAAATAATCAAATTAAGAGTTAATTGTTTATGAACAAAATTATAAAATTGGACTCCTTAATTTATTTTTCAAATGAATTACTGTAAGAAATGTTTCTTTAGATAAGTCAAAATTACACTGAACGATTTTTGACGATTCAGGGCACTTTAGCACAGTGATGAATAAACGCTCGGCTGCGTTTATTTTAGCACTCGCTGTCCACCATATATAATTCTGTCAATATGCGATTGTTCCCGATCGATCATCATCGACGGGGCCGTTTTGATTTCTTCTATTTTAGCTCTAATGGCATTTTCATTTCTGAGTGAAGACATTTACATGCTCGAGAAAACCAGTAGGTCAATTTGTTTATTCCTCTTTTTCTTCCGACATTAATGCTTTTCCTGCAAGTCCTGCAAATTGCTAAACTTTATCCACTGATAAAACGGTGTTGACAAAATAATTCTGTAAAATGCCATGGCAATTGCTGACACTTGTTTCCATAAATTGATGCACAAAACTCCAGAATGGCAATACGCAGTCAACTGATTTATATTCTGTGCTAATACTGTATACAATTAATTTGAGACATTTAAAAAACAAAACAAAAAAGAAACATGCACAAAATTCACTAAAAATGGTGCTTAAGTAAGATATACTCAATACACTTAACTTTATGTTTACAAACAAATCTTATTGTTTAATTTATAACTGTATTATTATTGTGTTTTTTTATATATAAAAAACATGTTGCAAGTAAGAAATAAAATGTAATGGAACTTGCTGTTTTATTTATGACATAGAACAAATATGTGTTCTGGAGTAATGTTGTTTTCATTCAACGTTCTCCAATTGTTTAAAAGTTGAGTTTTTTTCTTACATATGTTTTTGATCCAAATACAATGATAAATCACATTTTATGCATCTGCCTTAAAAATATCACCATAGCAAATGTAGTGTCCGCAACGGCTCTCCTACACATTGGAAAATATTAAATTTTATAGAAACGACAAGTACAACACGAAAAATATTCTGGATTGAAATGATGGAAGCATGAAGTCTTATTTAGTTTTCATACTAAAATCATATTTATACGGAATTCTTTATTTTTGTCACCAAAGTGCAACAACCCCGCACTGTTTATTGTGAAAATGGCGAATAAAAACGATCTCGACGCATATTTGACGTCTACGCACCCTGAGATGCACAGTAATCATCCGCCGTTATCACGACCATTGACGAATTTCGGGCAGACAGTAAATTGCGTTGTAGGGGTTAAAATGACACTTTGTCCGTCTTCTAAATTTAATTTCTCTTTGAATTTCTATAATGTCATAAAGTGGTGGTAATGAATGAAATGAAGTCTTCTTTACAATCATTTAAGTGCGCCACCTATAAGATTTATTACTCCGTCTACCGATAATTTGAGGTAATTGACACGGAACTTGCGATACGCAAACCATAGTGTCTATGCAATAGAGTCTGAATGCTTTACATTGGACTGAATATGAAATGTGTTGACGCTTTATACTTTAGACTGGATAAGTCATGAAATCACATTGTATTTAGATCATAAATGGTTTTATGATGTTTCTTTTTCTTTTACATTTGCCCCTTCGACTTGTGTACTATGGTCAGTGCGTATCCCGCTCGTCATGGCGTAGTGATATGTACTATGTTGAAGTCGTACGCCGTTGGTAATGCAGTAAGACTTGTGTACTATGGTCAGTGCGTATCCCGCTCGTCATGGCGTAGTGATATGTACTATGTTGAAGTCGTACGCCTTTGGTAATGAAGTAAGACTTGGGTATTATGGTAAGGGCATACGCCGCTCGTCATAGCGTAGTGATGATGTATCATGTTAAAGTCGTAAGCCGTTGGTAATGAAGTAAGACTTGTGCGACAAGGACTATCACAACCTGACTTCTATGGTGACGTGATTTACAAACTTCGTAAGATCCTTGGTCATGATCACTTTCATTCTATCTTTGTTAAACTTGTTAAAAAGCTTTATCAAAAGAGGTTATGACCTATCATTTTGCAACGCACTGCATGCTTGGTGATGGACCCATTTACAGTTCGCCACTATGCTTTTTCCTCTTTAATTGTGCGATTACCGGACAGGCTGCGGACCCTATGATGACGTCTACCTTAAAGCCCAAAAGGACGGTTGCCCTCAATGAATTTAAAGATGAATAAAAGGTCAAATAAGACATTACAAACACAAAAGGGTTGACAATAGGGCTACCGCCTTGGAACGTTCAGTGGCAAAAAAGGCCGCTGGGGGCTTAAACCAGTTTCTAGGGTGCACCACACCTCACTCAATATTTAAGACCAATATCAAAACTTACAGTCCTTTGCGAATTTAGGTAGACGTCATCATAGGAGCCACATCGCACAATCAAAGAGGAAAGCATAGTGGATAATTGTAAATGCGTCAACCAATACACATGCAGTGCGTTTCAGAATGATAAACAAACAAGTGTAATGCAGATTGTATGAAAGTGATTATGACCAAGGATTTTATGAAGTAAATCACGTCACCATAAAAGTCATATTGGCAAAGTCCTTGTCGCATAAGAGTTCTTAAATTACCTCTATATTTCAAAAGTGGGAAAAGGTTACGATACTAGTAACACAATTTTGCAAAATAATTAACTAAAAGGCTACTCCATCAGGGCTACCGTTATTATAATATAACGGTAGCCCTGATGGAGTAGCTTTTTATTATACAAAGATTACGAATATTAGTCTTCAATTTGACTGCAAGCTCTAGAAAACCTTGAGAAACATAAATCCCATAATTTGTTGCTCTGGGGACATCCCCTTTTAAGTAGAACCGAGTAACTGAAAGGAAGTCCTAAAGACTTAAAAGCTAGGACATGCCGTTTTTGGGGACCAACATTTGCAAATTAAAACAAAAAATTGCTGAAAAGAGGAATACTTTTTTAAAACATAATTATGATTGCAATTAAGTTTTTGAAGTTGTCTATTATATTCATGAAAATAACCACCTGACATGAATACAATGTATATATGTTTGAGGGAAACTAAAAATCGCTGATATGTTAAACAAACATTTAAAATTTAATTTACACTTAATACAAAACAAAATATAGGTTGTTATACTATGTGCACCATTTAAAGGCCTGGTCCAAATTTATGAAACGACTGACGACAATTTAGATCGTAAGTTAATTTCTTAAATTCTTTACTTTAATTTGCAATTCACAAATGAACGCGATTTCATTTCATTCCCTTATACATTTGACATTTCTGCACATAATGCACACAGAATTGACTACATTGAATGAATGTGAACAGTTTTAAAATTTGAGTCTGATCGTAAGATGTTTAATAAAACGGGGCCCTGGTCTTTATGTGCAGAAATGGCCCCCTCCCCAAACCCACCCAGCACCCAACCCAGCATGTAATTAGTAGGAGATTAATGTGTTACGTAACTCTTCATTGTAAGGGCGCAATAAAACAAATTTTGCTGTGGGAGAAGACCCTATTCAATGGAGTGTGGTTGACTTATTGATGTTTATATATCTGTAAATGCCTATTTTATGAAATGAATAGAAAAACGACATTTACTAAAAACATAAAGGTAAATTTAATTATTTAATGTCATAGCCACTTACAGATAAGCCAACATCTTTAAATAATCAAAATTAGATTTTAGGCTGTTAACATTTTTTTAATTTTATTACATACCTTACTATAAATAGTAACACATTTTAGTAGAAAAACAATGATTATTAGTCCTGTTTCTAAATCTATAACTGGCACACTGTGCCATTATGGAAAATCGGCACAGTAGCAACAGACTGTCCGCACGCGAAGACGTCAACGTCATCAAGCAATACAAAGACGTCATATTGGCGCGCTATGGCTGAGGAGCGGACGTTGCAATCTCAACTGCAATTTTCACGCCCAGTAAATAAACGTTTGAAGTTGAAATATATCATTAAAGCGAAAGACAAGAGAGACAACTAACATAACGTAAATTATTAATTAAATGTAGCGTATTTATTTGCCAAATAAGTGTTTGCATCTTATGCTACTTGCATGATTAATGTACACGGTTTTGTAAACATGTCGACGTATTTTGTCATAAAAGTGCACTGTTTGTTCTTTAAATATTCTTCTTCTCCATTTATAGTAAGGTATGTAATAAAAAGGCAAATATACGGCCGTGGTGTGCCTTTTGTCGATAATGGCACACCTAGTGCATGGCACACCTAGTGCCCAAGGGCCATTACGGCACTCGGTGTGCCATTATCGACAAAAGGCACACCACGGCCGTATATTAACCTCTAATTAATTTCATAATCTTAAAATGAAAAATCGTAGCTATTTAGTCGATCTTAAATAAATAATAATACAATCAAACATTAAAGCTTTTATTAATATATTTGAAACCTTGATTTATTTTAAAGAAACTAACCCGCCAAATAACGGCAGAGTTACACTACAAGACAATTTATCAAAACTCTATCCAGGTGTTGAGGTCATACAATAATGAATATGTGCCGATTAAAAGTAAAGATTTATTTACGGGTTCTTCATATACCCGTGA
Organism: Cyrtodaria siliqua; assembly: GCA_037043455.1. Taxonomy (NCBI): domain Eukaryota; kingdom Metazoa; phylum Mollusca; class Bivalvia; order Adapedonta; family Hiatellidae; genus Cyrtodaria; species Cyrtodaria siliqua. The sequence continues at coordinate 38,754 of JAWPHD010010552.1, forward strand.
TTCAATATGCGTAAAATGTGTAAAATGAATTATGAGTTGGTAACTCTTAATTCGACGCTCCAGTTTTGGGATTAAGCCTGGCTGGTTAAAGCCGTTGATAGTGTATCTATATAGCCTGGATCTCAAAATATGTAAGTTATATATATACTGAAAGGGAAAAAAACGCGACACGGGAATTTACGCTATATATTGTATGTACTGCACACTTAATTCATATATATTCCAAGGAAATCCCAAGATGTTTTGTAAAAAAAAATTGCAGTTAGTTAGGACACAACTGTGATGTTGTAGACGTTTTAATCACAGAGCGCGTTGTAACATGAAATTCATAAATGTTGAAGATGAAATTCATAAATGTTGAAGTTCTTCTGCATCCTAAGTTTTCTCACATGCTTGAGCCAAATGCGTACCCTGTCAATAATGAAACTTTGCAGGAATACTATTTGCTGTGTTACGTGTTGTTTTAGTCCTTTTTTCGAAAGGCCATATCTTACGTAGCCATGTACACTTCGATTAACATCAGCATATTGTACATACAATATATAGCGGAAATTCCCGTGTCGCGTTTCTTTTTCCTTTCAGTATATATACCGCGTCATCAGATATGGTGTACATATTTTGATAATGACAAGTCTTTATATTAGTTAAATGTCACATTATCAAGTATTAAGTGAATAACGTAAGTTATTATCTGATTTTCTGGATGTTCTTTGTTTCGAGTTCGACAAGTAGTATGAACTTGTTTGTATTACTTGTTTTGTTTTTTTACGATACTCTCTACCTCTGTGCCTTTCCCTCTCCTTGTAGATGCACATTTCCTTGCTCAGTTTGTTCACTCAGGCGTCTTGGTTGTACTAGAATGTAGTACAACATGTGTTACATGTTGAGAGTGTCTTTATTGCCCAATGGGTAAAGATATAAAATGTTGGAGGGTGGCTATTGGCCTCTTTCATTGTATCTGTAGTGGCATTCCCAGGAAAATGACATGTATAAAGACACCGTTAAACTTTTTTGTTTATATACTATCATTTTTAGCTAAATGTTAAAAAATGTCACGGAATATTTAAAATAAAGCATTTTAAATTTAGAATTGCGCTAGTTGCTTTATCATTAATCATTACTTATGTAGATGTAGAACTAAATCCAGGTCCGTCAATGTCAACTGATTCTAGCTTAACTTAATGTCATGTTAATATTAGAAGCATTCGAAATAAACTTGAATTTATTAAGGATAATTATACTGACTTTGATATATTGTGTTTTACCGAGACACATCTTACACATGAAATAGCTGATGATTTCTTATTTATTGAAAATTGTGTTACTACTTATAGGAAAGACAGCACTGCTCATTCTGGAGGTATTTTATTGTATATTTCGTCAAATATATTATCCAACAGAGTACATCAACTCGAACATATTTTACCAGAATCTATATGATTGAAATTAAAGATCGTAACGAAACCATACTTATATGCACCGTGTATCGTAAACCAAATAGTAATGTAGACTTTTGGAACAGATTTAATTTTAATATTGAGCAATCGTTAGAAAGAGCAAAGAGTAAAATTATAATTGGAATGTAAATGAGGACCAGTTAAACTTGAATAATCACCAACTGAGAGATATAATGTCTATTAATAATCTCACCAACGTAATTACAGAACCAATCCGAGTCATTGACAATTCTTCAACTTTAATTGATCCAGTAGTTATGTCAGATTCTGTTATAGCACATGACTCTGGTATTATTATAACACCACGTGACGTTACTGACCATTTCGGTATATTTGTTTTAATTTTAATCAAGTTATTACATCATCATTTACAAGACCCATTTGGAATTATAAAAATGGTGATTTTATCAAATTAAACAGACTCATAGAAGATACTGATTGGTCCTTTCTTCATAATAATGATTTAGAAGTTGCGTGCAATAATTTTACTAGTAAATTATGGAATTAATTCAAATGTGAATACCCTCTAAACAAGTAACTATACGACCGAATGATAAACCTTGGTATGATTCCGAAATTCGTCGAACTTCAAGACAACGTGACCGACAAAAACGTATCGCAATTAAATCTCGTTCTAATTCGGATTGGATACACACAAACGTCTCAGAAATAAAGTTAATAATTTGAAAAAGTATGCTAAAGAACGTTTTTTCAATAATATAGAAAGTACATTAATAGAAACTAACAATCCTCGTCAATATTGGAAAATACTAAAACACCTTATTAAGTCAAATAAACATTTTAAAACTATACCCCCATTAAAAACTACTTTATCGAACGGATAAATAATATATTCCGTATCTGCTGTTGATAAAGAAAACTGTTTAAAAAAAAAAATTGGTTTCCATTGCCTCAGTCGATGAAACGAACGCAGTTTTACCAAATTTTGTTACAAAAACAGATGCCTGTTTAGACAATATTTCTGTTACCGAATCAGAAAGAATGGATATTTTAAAAATATTAGACGTAAACAAAGCAACATGAAACGATGGAATAAGTAAAAAAGTATTGAAAGAAACAGTTGTAACGATTTGCAAACCTCTTTATATTTTATATAATATATCGTTTAACGAACCTTATTTTCTGGACCTTTGGAAATTTGCAAACGTTATGCCACTCTTTTAAAAGAGGTCTTACATATATATCAACTAATTATAGACCAGTCTCGCTGCTAAGTTGTGTAGGGAAAGCCGTTGAACGGGTCGTTTATAAGTTTATTTATAACCATTTACATAGTAATAACTTATTTTTTAAAAATCAATCTGATTTTTTCACAGGCCGTACGACAGTTCATCAACTTATCGATACATATCATAATATTTGTCAAGCTTTTGACCCCAAACAATATAAGTGTATTGTATTCGCAGACATCTCTAGAGCTTTCGATAGGGTATGGCATGAAGCAATTTTATTTAAACTTAAGCAAAATGCAGTTCATGATAAATTACTTTCTTGGATTGAAAGTTATCTTAATAATAGAACGCAACAAGTATTTGTCGGAAACGCGTATTCTGAAATCAAAAACATAACCGCGGGCGTTCCTCAAGGCTCTGTACTCGGACCGTTTTTGTTTTTAATATGTGTTAATGATACATCCGCAAATATGTTAAGCATAGCTCGTTCGTTTGTCGATGATAGTTCTTTGTCATTATCCACTTCAAGAATTGATGATATGGAGGGTATTCTAAACCATGATTTAAACATTGTTTCAAATTGGTCAAAAACATGGTTAGTTCAGTTAAACGCCAGTAAAACTGAAGCATTGTTTTATTCAAAAAACAATGAACAGCGTCGGCCTAATCTTATTTTAGATGACACCCAGTTGTCGTTTGTTAAACACCGTAAACACTTAGGCCTTACTTTGAGCCTATTGTGACCGGTCTTACCCGTTCGGTATCTGTTGTTAATTTAATGAATGAAATAGGGTGGCTAACGTTATCAGAAGGGCGTAAGTTGCAAAATCTTTCTGTTGCATATAACATGAAAAACGGAACAGTGCCTGAATACTTGGCAAATCTGCTGCCAAGAACCGTAGCGGAAGAGACTCCATATCCCCTCAGCAATTTCTCGCAGACTTAAGTCAAAACATCTATTTTTATGAATTCATTTATTCCATCAGCTATGAAACGCTGGAATGTTTTACCTTTAGATATTAGAAATTCAGGCTCATTAAACATATTCAAAGATCAGCTTATGCGAACAATATTTACTAGTGCAAATGTTCCTAGTTTTTATTTGTCCAGTGTACGTTTTTTATCTGTTATGCATGCTAGGATAAGAAATTCACGTAGTAATCTAAATAACGATATTTTTCGAAGTCATTTACGCGAATCGCCTCAATGCATTTGCGGTCAGGGTAATTATTGTTTGGAAGGTTAGATCTTACAACACAAGAAAATGGTTTGACTTTTAATTCTGTTCAAAACTTTATTAGAGATAGTCATTGATTTACTTAGGTTTGCCATTACATTTTATCTGTCTGATCGACCCGAGCAACGTCACATGTGTTGCGTTATTCTTTTTTCCACTTCTACTTCTGCTTTTCCCTTATTTTTTAATTTCTATTTTCTTATTATCTTAACATGTTCTACTAAAAATAAGGGAAAAGTAGAAGTAGAAGTGGAAGAAAGAATAATGCAACACATGTGACATTGCTCGGGTTGATCAGACAGATAAAATATAATGGCAAATTAGACATCACCAACACAAAGGCAATATAAGTAAAACACAAAGATGCTCGTGTTTATATAAATACAAAAACAACAGCCTAGAAAGCCACAAAGAATGTACTCAATGACTTGGCAGAAGCCAGAGCAATAAGAGAATAAATCATTGAGGGCACGACAAGACAAGATTGCATATTATTCTCTACATCAATTGGAACTTTATTTACAACGTTTTAACTTATTTTGGATTGGAAAGTTCAATAATATAATGGATTTACATATTTTATAAAATCACAAAATTAGCTATTAATTAAGGTGGTAACTTATCATCATGTTTTACTACAGCAGGGTGGCGAAACCACGTGACTTTTTGATCGGATTCACGGAAAAAAGAGTTAACAAAACGCTCGATTCAGTTAAGTGTTTGCTGTATTACTTTATTTATCGAATTGTATTCAACTAAGTGCACATACCATCTACAAAATGAGCCCCTTCCTCCGTCGCCGCAAATATTAATTTGATTTATCTTGTATTTTCTGAGATTAGCCCTCGCAAAGTCTTGGAAACGAAATAAATATACGACCGTGTATATTTTGAAGGGCTAATCTCAAAAAGTACTGAATGAACCAAATTGTCTTTTGCGGCGGAGGAAAGAACTCACATTGTAAGGGTATGTGCTCGTTATTAGAAAATTCGTCAAAAATTAAGGAAGGTATGAAGAAAATCCCAACCTGAATCGAGCGCTTTGTTTACATTTTTTGTCGTGAAACCGATCAAAAGGTCACAAGGGTTCGCCACCCTGTATAGGACGTGGCTCTGGTCAAAGGTATTATTATCACCTTATATTTACATTCTTTGTGCTGACATTTTAACTATCAAAATCATAAATAATAACAAACTTTAAGGGTATTAATAAATTATCCCAATATGCTGACATAATTCAGCTTTCCTGATTGATCTCAACAATCTATAAATTAATGCTAAGAATGCTAAATACTCTGGTCTTAAAGTAAATTTCGATAAAACACACGCTATATGGATTGGTTTAAAAATATACAGTAACGATACAATACAAACAAGATGGAAACTGACATGGGGTAAAACTGATTTTAAGTTAATAGGAATTGCATTTAATGTTGATTTAAATTACAAAGAAAAAATATTAAAGATAGAAAGACTATGTTTAAAAAAGAAGAGTGTAAATACCTCTAGGTAAAATATTTCGTATTTGTCGTGTTCGGCCGTTACCAAAGGTCCACTCTCATATAATAGAATAAATGTTACTTCCTATTTTTAACTATTTATTTATCGCATTACCAAACCCTTAATAGAATCATCACAACAGAAATAAACTCATTATTTTACAACTTTCTGTGGGAAGGACCTTCGAAAATAAAACATACTTGTCAAACATCATTATGACAAATGATAACTCTTTAGGCATTTAATATGGTCCTTAAAGATACATGTATAAGAAGAATGATTTTAAAACAAGCAATTTGGAAAAATATAATAGAATAACAAATGAATAAAAGCGACACAATAAATTTTGGAAACAATCATCTAATTTCATTAATAAAAGATAATTATTTTTGGACAGATGTACAATAATTATTTTATCCATTTCCAAAAATGAACAAACCTTCAATTATTAAAGAGCACTGCTTATTTCTATATTTCTAAATGAAGAGATTTCAATTGGGGAGACGTCATTGTTGTATAAGCCATAACATAATCAAGGAAACATTCATATTAACGATTTACTTACAGATGATGGCAAATTTCACTCGCAATTGGAACTGGAACATTGATTTGGAATTAAAACAAATTTTATTTGATACAGTGGTGTAGTAAACGCAATAAAAACATATTTAATAAAATACAATATCACTTTAATGGACAAAAATGTCCAAATCCTATACTCCCCTATCGTATATCCGCTATACTGAAATCAACAACAGTATGTAAAGACATGTATAATATTTTTAATACAATTGATACGACATCCTCTTCGATGGGAACATGTATACATGGACGTATCTTTTCATAGCACCATTTAAACATAGTTATAATAAATCCTTACAATGATGCCAAATAAAAATTAATCATAGAATTCTGTGAACCAAAATATAGTTGTATACAATTCAAGCTATATACCATGTATACAATTGAAGCTATAGATAATCCTTTATGTACATACTGCCAACATGTACATACTGCCATAAAAAAGAAACGTTAATCCATCTAAGCAACTCAGTTGTTTCTAAATCAAATTCAAATATGGTTATCTGCCCATAATAATACATTAACCTATTTATGTTTAACACTGGAAAGGTCTAATCTTCAGCTGATTTACAAATTATGCTAGAAATTTAATACTACAAATATTCATCATGGCGCTTGAATACCCCCTTGTCAGTCATCGCTTTAAAAAAAACAGTATACAGGAAACTTGCATAAATCTCTTAAATGCATCGCTACTAAAAACAATGAAATAAAATTATTTGCACACATTTGGGAATATACATAAGATAATAAATTAAATTCTTAAAACACATACAACATTAAAAACAACAACAGGCACTTACCTGAAAGACCAAGCTGCTGAAAATTGAACATTTCTAAAATAGACTAAATGAATAGAATATTTCCTATCTAAGTGAACATGTTCTACTTCGTGAAACTTAGTGAATCTTCTGTCTCCTGTATATACATATTATGTTTTTTTTAACTTTCATTTGGTACACATTTATAATATACCAAAACTCATTTTATGTACTGACGGTCAATGAAAACGCGCCAGTAGATTATATGGGTGTTGAAATTGAAGAATATTACTTAACAAATGTCTCAGGATTCTTAAACAATGTGTATAGAGGAACGGTAAAACGGTTGGCCATACCCGGTATTAAATTGTGTGATTTTGGTTTTCTACTTTATTTGAACATTTCACACCAGGTTACGAATTACGAGACATTTAATGTTTGCATTTATTAATTAATATCCTTCAATTTCAAATATGCACTAAGTATTATAAATTACTTCAAGCAATAATACATTTTAACACATGGTCGTATGAAAGTTTCATTATTGGGGCGGGGCAAACTTTTTGAAAAATATATATTGACAATAAAAAAAAGCGTGTTTCAATTATTGGGGGTTCGGTGGGGTGTGTGGGTGGGGGGATAACCTTATGACTAAATTTTTGACAAGCAAAAAAACAACAAAAAACCGTTGTCCACGCTCATGTACACGAAAACATATAACATTATTTAGGGAAAAAGTTCTTTTTCAGCGCTAACCATTTTTTTCTTCAAATTATTAGGGGGACGGGAGTCCCACTCTGAACATCGGGGGAGGGGGCTGGCCCCCTTGTCCCCTTGTCCCCCAGATCCTACGCCTATGTAACACACACATAATCTACTGGTGCGTTTTCATTGACCGTCAGCATAAATTGTTCATCTTAACATACTTAGTCGTATGTTCTTTTTATATGTATATTTGGTTTAAGATATCTTAATAAATGGGTTATCAGAAGGTAAAGTTTAAATCTGTACGGCATTATACATGCAATGCCATATTTAGAAACATAATCTATCATATCTGGAGCACATCTTTCCATTGCTTAATTGCTTAATTGTAATTGCTCACGAACTTATTGTTTCTTCAAACGTACTCTCTGTGTTTATAGATCGGGGCCCCGTTTTATTTAACATCTTACGATAAGTCTCAAATTTTAAAACTGTTCGCAAGTTTGCACCTAAGCATTCAATGTAGACAAACATTTGTGCATTATGTGCAGAAATATCACATGTATCACATGTATAAGAAAATGAAATGAAATCGCGTTCATTTGTGAAACGTAAATCAAAGTAAAGAATTTAAGAAATTGACTTACGATCAAAATTGTCATAAGTTGTTTCATAAAACCGGGCCCAGCAGGCTGTTTCTCATCACGCATAACTCGTCATTTAAATAGTAAAATTTATTATCGAAAGTTCTGAAAATCTTGGAAAAGGCTGAACCATTATCAAAACCGAATGATAAACGAAAGAAGTTATTACTAGCAGAAAAAAATGAGTAAAAATATATCAAACATTTCTGCCATATAAATATTCTTTCTGATATTATGATTACATCAATAGTGTTGAATTATTGTCATGTGCTATATGGTTGACATTGCTCATACCTAAAATATGCATTTGTATTGGGTGGACATTTCACTTGACCATATCCCATCCTCTTTCCAGTTGCATTATACTAAAACAAAAATATAAAATTCCTGTACTTAATATAACTTGTAAAAATATATTTACAATATTTATTACCCTTATATCACACAGGCATTATTTACTAATAGGAACTCCTAATATCTCGTACTATACACTTTCGAATTTCAATTTATAAATATCGATCATTTTTTTGAAAAAATCGTCAAAATTGTTATGTATTAATTTTGAAATACTGTTCAAATTGACCCATACGAAATTGTATAACAAGTAAATTAAAATTAAACAATTTATTTAAAATATAATAAAGAGGAGTTAGGAGTTTCGTTTAGTATACTTATTTTTAGTAGCCTGCAAACGGGTAAGCACCCATTGGATACATCATATTGCCTTGAGGAATTGGAGCTATGGGTAGATACATCCGACCAGGCATTGGCTCCGTCAATATCGGATATGGCAGCATGGAACCCATCATCCCAAATCGTCGTTCATAAGGTCGAATGCCCATAAACATTCTTGGTTCCGGCTGGTAAAAGGGGCCAACGCGATTCAAGTCCCAAAGGTTTTCCCTGCCGAAATTATCATTTTGGAAAGCAAATGGAGGTGTTTCTATTGGAATTTGTTGTGGATACCTGTCCGTTGGAAAACTAGGTAACATAGACATGCGTTGTGCTGCTTGCATCTCTAAAGCTTGAGAACGGTTGATCTGGGTTCGCATGGACATGGGAGATTGTGTAAACGCGTGTTGTATGTTAACACCTGAAGCTTCAGGTTGTGGGAATATTTGTCTTGTTTGGAGATTTAATCGGGCTTGACTAATTTGCTCTAAAGCAGCACCGTTTCTGTGATCAGCAACTGTATAAGGGGGCTGGTTTCCTGACCTACCTCCGCCAGCTAGAGCGGCTTCCTGCATTCCCAAGCTGGATGCTCTATGGGTTGTTCTATGAACAACCGCCACATTGGCTGTGTTTCCGTGTTCTCCTGGAAGATCCACGTGAACATTACTCATCGAATGCTCTCCCAAATTCCCATGACTATGAGTTTCATGACTACTAGTCGTTGGATGAGGACTATGTATGTCTCTGTGAACCACTGGAAGCGGGCTGTTATTGCCATGTTGACCAGGAAGATCCACGTGCACATCCGAAGAGGTACGTGGACCATGTATGTCTCTGTGAACCACTGGAAGCGGGCTGTTATTGCCATGTTGACCAGGAAGGTCCACGTGCACATCCGCAGAGGCACGTGGACTATGTAAGTCTCTGTGAACCACTGGAAGCGGGCTGTTATTGTTATGCTGAACAGGAAGATGCACGTGCACATCCGCAGAGGCACGTGGATTATGTATGTCTCTGTGGACTACTGGAAGCGGGCTGTTATTGCCACGTTGACCAGAAAGATCTACGTGTACATCATCCCTAGTAGTTGTCTGAACATTGTTTTGCACTCGCTGAATAGAACTGGCTCTCGCAATAGATGTTTGTCTCCCGGAAACTATAAATATAAATGTAGATATACTAGTGGTAGTAACAGTCATATTAAAATTAATTAAAACTATACCGAACAACAATAAAAAGTATGGTTGATAAGTTGGTAGGTAGTTGGTAGTTGGCAGTTGGTTATTCGAATAACCAACTACCAACCAGTTGCCAGTTGGGGATTCGTTTGTATTATTATAATAACAAGGGAATTTGTATGTCTTACTCAAGATTATATGTTAATACAAAAACTCAACAACAAAAGGGAAAATTTTAATGTAAAATCTGAATCCCCAACTGGCAACTGGTAGCCAGTTGGTTATTCGTTGCGAATAACCAACTCAACTGGACATTTTAAACCGTCGACTGGCGAGAAAAAAACAACAATAAATTGATGAACAAAAATGACAAAGATGTGATTTTAATCAATATTAAAAGATTATTCACTGCATTTATTTATAAAAAATAATAACTTATACAACAATTCCGAATCCCCAACTGGCAACTGGTAGGTAGTTGGTTATTCGCGGCGAATAACCAACTGGATATTTTGAATCACCAACTGGCACGTTAATTCAATAAATTGATGAACAAACGCGTCAAACATGTGCTTATGATCCATATAACATGTTTTCTTTATTGCATAGATATAAAAAAAAATATAGTAGCGACTTATACAAAAATCCGAATCCCCAACTGGCAACTGGTAGGTAGTTGGTTATTCGCGGCGAATAACCAACTGGATATTTTGAATCACCAACTGGCACGTAAATTCAATAAATTGATGAACAAACGCGGAAAAGTTGTGATTTTGATCAATACAAACTGTTTATCATTGCATACATTAATAATAAATAAAACAATAACGACTTATACAACAATTCCGAATCCCCAACTGGTAGTTGGTTATTCGCGGCGAATAACCAACTGGATATTTTGAATCACCACCTGGCACGTTAATTCAATAAATTGATGAACAAACGCGTCAAACATGTGCTTATGATCAATATAACATGTTTTCTTTCTTGCATAGATATAAAAAAAAATATAGTAGCGACTTATACAAAAATCCGAATCCCCAACTGGCAACTGGTAGGTAGTTGGTTATTCGCGGCGAATAACCAACTGGATATTTTGAATCACCAACTGGCACGTAAATTCAATATATTGATGAACAAACGCGGAAAAGTTGTGATTTTGATCAATACAAACTGTTTATCATTGCATACATTAATATTTAAAAAAGTAATAATAACGACTTATACAACAATTCCGAATCCCCAACTGGCAACTGGTAGGTAGTTGGTTATTCGCGGCGAATAACCAACTACCTACCAGTTGCCAGTTGGGGATTTGGAATTGTTGTATAAGTCGCTACTATATTTTTTTTTATATCTATGCAATAAAGAAAACATGTTATATGGATCATAAGCACATGTTTGACGCGTTTGTTCATCAATTTATTGAATTAACGTGCCAGTTGGTGATTCAAAATATCCAGTTGGTTATTCGCCGCGAATAACCAACTACCTACCAGTTGCCAGTTGGGGATTCGGATTTTTGTATAAGTCGCTACTATATTTTTTTTTATATCTATGCAATAAAGAAAACATGTTATATGGATCATAAGCACATGTTTGACGCGTTTGTTCATCAATTTATTGAATTAACGTGCCAGTTGGTGATTCAAAATATCCAGTTGGTTATTCGCCGCGAATAACCAACTACCTACCAGTTGCCAGTTGGGGATTCGGAATTGTTGTATAAGTCGTTATTGTTTTAATTTTTTTTATTAATGTATGCAATGATAAACAGTTTGTATTGATCAAAATCACAACTTTGCCGCGTTTGTTAATCAATTTATTGAATTTACGGACCAGTTGGTAATTCGAAATATCCAGTTGGTTATTCGCCGCGAATAACCAACTACCTACCAGATGCCAGTTGGGGATTCGGCATTGTTGTATAAGTCGTTATTTTATCCAAAAAAAAATAATGTTTGCAGTGATAAACAGTTTGTATTGATTAAATTCACATCTTTGCCGCGTTTGTTCATCAATTTATTGAATTTTTATGCCAGTCGGTGATTCAAAATTTCCAGGTTATTCGCCGCGAATAACCAACTACCTACCAGTTGCCAGTTGGGGATTCGGATTTTTGTATAAGTCGCTACTATATTATTTTTTTATATCTATGCAATGAAGAAAACATGTTATATTGATCATAAGCACATGTTTGACGCATTTGTTCATCAATTTATTAAATTTACGTGCCAGTTGGTGATTCAAAATATCCAGTTGGTTATTCGCCGCAAATAACCATTCGCCGCGAATAACCATTCGCCGCGAAAAACCAACTACCAGTTGCCAGTTGGGGATTCGGATTTTTTGTATAAGTCATTATTTTTTATAAAGAAATGCAGTGAATAATCTTTTAATATTGATTAAAATCACATCTTTGTCATTTTTGTTCATCAATTTATCGTTTTTTTTTCTCGCCAGTCGACGGTTCAAAATGTCCAGTTGAGTTGGTTATTCGCAACGAATAACCAACTGGCTACCAGTTGCCAGTTGGGGATTCAGATTTTACATTAAAATTTTCCCTTTTGTTGTTGATTATTTGTATTAACATATAATCTTGAGTAAGACATACAAATTCCCTTGTTATTATAATAATACAAACGAATCCCCAACTGGCAACTGGTTGGTAGTTGGTTATTCGAATAACCAACTGCCAACTACCAACTACCTACCAACTTATCAACCTTATAAAAAGTACACAATTTTGTTTCCTTTTTTTTTCTGGACAACAAAACAGGAACTTATTAATGATATCTATGGAATAACTGGACAGACCGGCGCTAATAGTCCAAACAATAAGAAGGTGTGATATTGTCTATAACAGAATTTGCAACTGTTTCATGGATTTTTTTTTTTCTCAATTAAGTACGCTTAACAAATCACAAATGTTTTGCTTATATTGCCTATTAATGCTGCCTTGTTTGTTTGAGAATATAACCATGGCGGGGATTTCTTTATTTACACTGTCCCGTTTTATTTGGATGAGTAGGGTAAGAGTGAGGTTTGGTGCACTCTAGAACCTGTTTTATACCCCTCAGCGGCATGTTTTGCCACTGACCGTTCCAAGGCGGTATCCCTATTGTCAACCCTTTTATGTTTGTGATGGCTTGTTATAACTTGCTTTTTATTCATTTTTATAGTTGTTTGTTTCTCTGTGTGTTTTTGGTTGGCTGTGTTCCTTAAATGCTGCCTTTCCTGTTCGACTTTTATATCCACTTAGTAGTTACTGCCATGTGCAATACCACTGCTGTACCATATCATTGTTCACGATAAAGTATACACCGCAAGATAATGATTTACAAAAGTTGATATAGAAGTACGGGGACAAATATAATACATGTGAATGCAGTAACATTTGCAGTATAATTGTTGGATGCGTAGTGTAAATGTCTACATGTGTAGTGTAATTTTCTTCATTTGTAGCGTACTTGTCTACATTTTTAGTGTAACTGGTACATTTTTAGTGTAATTGTCTCCAATTGTAGTGTCATGTGTATATATTTTAGTGTAATTGTCTATATTTGTAGTGTAATTGTCTATATTTGTAGCGTAATTGGTCTACATTTGTAGTGTAAATGGTCTACCTTTGTCCCCGGTTTGTACCATTTTTGAAGGACATTGTAAAAGTGTTTGTTAAACAGATGTCTACAGTTTTTAAAGAGACAAACATGATATTAATGTACGTAATGGCACCTCGATGTAGCTCATATCGTTCACGGAGATGGTATAAACAACATGTTAAACAGTATTACATGCAACTGTTTATAGCGCGGACAAGTTGTGAATGTACGTGTGACTGTATTGCTAAACATGTATAAGTTACCTAATGATTGCAGGCGGCCCTTTTCTCGCCATGTATAGAATATGTTAAAGTGTAATATTTTATGATTTTATTTTTTATGGAGATTTCCGATAAAATATTAAATTTTGTGTTATGTTTTGCTTAAGTGTTGAATGTCAGCTTTTATTTCTATAAGTATGCTTTATAATATGCTGTCTTTTGTACAACAATTACGACTGCAATGCATGGTAGTTTTCTTTCGGACTTGATTTACTGCGGATATCCCAGTGTTAATGAAAACTGGATTAACTGTTTGAAAGTTTCTATTAGAAAGTGTGTCTTTATCTTATTAATGTTTGGTGATTACAACATGTTGGAATTGATTACATGTTATATGGTTGTCCAATGAATAACTTATTGATGGGATGTAGTTTTGTTTACACTGTCTTGTCTATTTGGGCGCTGAAGACAGGATAATAGCGAGGATTGTGCGCATATAAAATCGATTCAAGCCCCAAGTGGGCCTTATTGCCTACTGACCGTTCCAAGTCGGTAACCCTGTATTCACCACCCTTTCTGTTGTTTTTTTGTCTCTTTTAATGTATTTTCAAGTCCTTGTTTGCAGTACAGTGCGGACCTACGATGCATTTGCGCTCGGACGCTGTGGTTTCTATAGGACCCTATATCTCATATTTTATTATTTGACAATTAGTGATATGAAGATTCAAAGGAAATATTGAAATAACAAATATCACCAGATTTTCGACTTTGCTGTTCATTAACTTTCAGCAACAGCAAAATAGAAGTAAAATATAGCTTATATCAGAAACTTAATGCATTCTTTGCTCACCAAGTATAGGCTGCGTAATGCGTGCGGTCTATTTTGATTCATTATGATGTAAAGCAAATCACTTGTAATAATATTTTAAAAATAGCAACGAAAAGTTATTTGATAATTTCCTGTACACGTATATTAAAACACAAAGAGAAAGAAGAAAAATTACAGTCACGAATGACAACCGCAAAGTACGAAATAACAAAAACACGATGACATTAAAAAACAATAATGATTCATCAAATTGTTATGCGATGTTGAAACAGTATCTAATATATACTGAAAGGAAAAGTAAACGCATAATGGGTATTCCGCTATATATTGTATGTTTAATATGCTACTGCTAATCAAATGGTAAAGGGCGACATTAGGCCTGTCCTTTCGGAAAGAAGGTTTAAACAGCACCGAACACAACAATGGTTACCCCTTTAAAGTTTTAATATCGACAGTATGCGCATTTGGCTCAAGCAGATGAGCAAACTTAGGCTTTAAACGTTGCAATCTCTTAACATTAAACACAATACTGAAATGGCTTGTCTTTTTCAAGCAACTTCAACATTTATGAATTTCGTGTAACAACGTATACTTTGATTAAAAGTTCTACTAAATGACAGAGTTGTCCTTTCTGTAAATAGTTTTGTACAAAACACATTGAGATATATCTGGAATATTACGTAGAATTAGGTATATATAATAGTGCAGTATAGGCCATTTTTTGATTATGCGTTTCTTTTTCCTTTCAGTATATGTGCTCATAATGAGCCTAGTTAGTTGTAGGTACAGACGTTTTAATCAGAATTTGGTTATCAGGTCATGATCCTTCCGACGATTTTAAGAGAACGTATTTTTAAGAGAACGCATTTTTATTCTATCATTTACACGCAATTAACATGCACACTTGTTCATATATGTGTAACATTACTTTGATATATACACTCTGATCAAGTAATAGTTGTTAGAGCTAAGTCGAATGCAATTTACTATAACAATACATAATTTATATAGTCGTTTTCTCATGTGAAACCGGTATAACATAATTCCGATTGATCAGACAAACAGTAGTTCCGAAAAAATCATGCCAGTTTAGCAACAACTAATGATTATATTCTAATACTTGTAATACTAAGATCCGCTCTGTCAATCGAACATATATCTGACCAAGCCAGTGGACCAATTAAAATCACATGAGGTATTTACCCCGTTACATAAAGCACATGCTGTCCCACACACAAACATATTATACAAAAGAACACATGGTAATGTTTGTGGCCAAAATTGAGCTTGGACAATGGTGGGCGGTTTATCGATTTGTACGGATCTATGTATTATCAGTAAACTTGAAAATACACGTAGAGTATCACTGAATTATAATTACTAGATGATTTTACAAACAAGTGTCGTAAAATCACAAACAAGTGTCGTAAAATCACAAACAAGTGTCGTAAAATCAAATAGCATTCAGAGGCAAAGCCATTTTTGTTTAAGTTCGTTTTACATTGATATAACACCTGAATACTAGTACGTCGTGGTTCCGCAAGTGACTCGTTTTACATATGATATAACACCTAAATACTAGTACGTCGTGGTTCCGCAAGTGATAATGTTAAGACTTTAGGCTAATGCATTCAGACTTGAACTAACACAACAACAAACAACATAGACTGAAAGACATATTATTGGTTTCGGTCTTCGTTACGTCTTATTTTCGGTTGAATACTTCAAATGTTGACGACAAACGTGGCCATGCTGGGACATCTTTGCTGTATTCGTCTTGACGTTGGGTGTGGGGCGTGGTGGGTGGGGGTGGGGGGTGGGGGTGTGGCGGTGGGGGGAACTTCACGTCTAAATTATATACATTGACCGCGTTGGTGAATGCTTTACGACATGCACTATGACATAGCTTTCAGCGTGTTTATTTAAAGAAAAACATATAACATTTTACATTGCTCCAGCCGGCTTTAAATATTCTATTTATATAGAAACACAGATGAGGATGCTGTCTCAATAAAACGTTATATGATCTGTGTTAACGGGATGTCAAACATGTCATTTCTTCGAGGGTAGAACTTTTAGGAAAACCGGATTTAAATCCTTTTACAGTGTTTGAGTGCGGAACCTTGGAGAACACCAGATGTAACTGGTATATCGTTTGATTTCTCTGAGTGCAGAACCTTGGAGAACACCAGATGTAACTGGTATATCGTTTGATTTCTCTGAGTGCAGAACCTTGGAAAACACCAGATGTAACTGGTATATAGTCTGATTTCTCGGACTGCAGAACACCGGATGTACGCTCGTAAATAGTTTTACAGTATCTAGTTGCCGCGAGGGAAGAACATTGTGGAACACCGGATATCATTGTTCCTATTTGCCTGCCGTAAATGACCGTGTAACGTTGAATTTTGCTGAATTGTTGAGTTGATAATGCTATTGACAGATTTCTTGTGGAGGCGTGGGTCGGGGGGATCCAACCAATGCGTGCCTTAACTTTTAATCCAAAACATTATCCTACCATCATTATATATAACGAATCCTACCCTTAAAACGGAAACAAAAAAATGTATTCAAGGCGGTTAAAATAAAAATAAAAATTTACATAATTTTCGAGCAGGTGTAAAAAATAACTGTTTTTTCCATTTTTAACTCTGTCATTTTGTTTTCAATGTTTCAATATTATCATAGGCGTCACGATTACAAAGAGGAAAAACAAGAGTAGTAACTTGTTAACGGAGCGTTTATATGTAAACATTGTATTTGGCCCCAACATGACGTTGATATTGGTGTTTTTGAGGCTGTACATATTCTTAAACATGATAAATAATTTAAACTTTAGATCTTAATCTTTTGTTAGTTATGCCCCAAACTGTACGTTGCCTGTATTGAGACGTGGTGTATTGGAACATGCCAATGCGATGGTAGCTCGTTCCAGTAATCTATAAACTTTTGAGTTTTGAGTCACGATTCTTGGAAAGTAGTAATTTCGGTGATAGTTAAGGCTAGAATTGGTAATCAAAACAAAGTCGATTATTCTAGATTTTGTAAATAATTGCAAGAGTGGGCCTTTTTATTCTATATCCTATTTGAGTTTGTTTGACTTTAAATGACACTATTAAGCATCTACCCGCGACCCTTCATTGAATTATGTTGACTTTATGGGTGAGACGCATCTGCCTTGTAAAAACATGTGCTTTATCTCATCTGAGCCGAGGCTATTGTGATCGCTGATTGTCCGTCGTCTGTCATTCCGTCAACAATTTCTTAATACGACATATACTTATCAACTAATAATCAGAATTTAACTGAATCTAACAGGGAACAATTCCGTGCAGCCATGAGGCTTTGCTGAAGTTGTACACACCATAATCATGGGGTCAGACCTGCCCCCCACCACCCCCCAACCCCCCATTCCAAAAGGGATTTATGAGAAACTACAAGGCATAGTGCTCTGATATTTTTCCTGTAGTATGGGTTCATGTAACTCACAAAAGTTGTACAAATAATGACTTAAATCCGGTGTTCTACAAGGTTCTACTCTGGAATAAATGACATGAAATGAGGTCAAAATTGGCCCAACCTCCAGAGGTCACATGTTTACATAGAGTTATATAGGGAACTATTTAAACGATCTCTTCTCTGAAAGTACAAGGTATAGGCATTGATTGTCTCATGGTACCTAACCAAAGCTATACAAAAATGACTCTGAGGTTAAACTTGGCCTAGGGGTCACATGTTTACAAAGAGTTATATAGAGAAAACTTTAAAAATCTTCTTGTTTGAAAGCACGAGTCCTAGGGATCTGATATCGTGCATGTAGATTCATCTCATTGTACTTCACCAAAATTCTGCAAACAATCACTACGAGGGGTCACATTTGTACAAAGAGTCTGAAAATACAAGGCCTCGGGTTTTGATAGTATGTGTTGGCTTCATGTCATGATTAGTAAACAAAATGTTACAAACAAAGACCAGGGGGTCCAAAATTGTCCCGACTCTCAGCCTCAAATTTCTACATACATGTACCTAGGAAACATAAGGATCATTTGTAAAAAAACATTTTTCGCTGAAAATACAAAAAAAAAAAAAAGTCTTCTTGTCTGAAATTAAAAGGCATTGAGTTCTGACATGATACATGTAAAATCATCAAATGTTACTTCGCCAAATGTGTACAATGACCCAACCCACTAGGGCCACATATGATACATGTAAAGTCATCACATGTTACTTCACCCACCAAATGTGTACAATGACCCAACCCACTAGGGCCATATATGATACACGTAAAGTCATCACATGTTACTTCACCAAATTTGTACAATGACACAATCCACTAGGGCCACATATTATACATGTAAAGACATCACATTTTACTTCACCCACCAAATGTGTACAATGACCAATCCCACCAGGGCCACATATGATACATGTAAGTCATCACATGTTATTCACCAAATGTGTACAATGACCCATCCCACTAAGGCCACATATGATACATGTAAAGTCATCATATGTTACTTCACCAAATGTGTACAATGACCCATCCCACCAGGGCCACATATGATACATGTAAGTCATCACATGTTATTCACCAAATGTGTACAATGACCCATCCCACTAGGGCCACATATGATACATGTAAAGTCATCATATGTTACTGCACCAAATGTGTACAATGACCCAATCCACTTGGGCCACATATGATACATGTAAAGTCATCACATGTTACTTCACCAAATGTGTACAATGACCCATACCACTAGGGCCACATATGATACATGTAAAGTCATCACATGTTATTTCACCAAATGTATACAATGACCCATACCACTAGGGCCACATATGATACATGTCAAGTAATCACATGTTACTTCACCAAATGTGTACAATGACCTATCCCACTAGGGCCACATATGATACATGTAAAGTCATCACATGTTATTTCACCAAATGTATACAATGACCCATCCCACTAGGGCCACATATGATACATGTAAAGTCATCACATATTACTTCACCAAATGTGTACAATGACCCAACCCGCTAGGGCCACATATGATACATGTAAAGTAATCACATGTTACTTCACCAAATGTGTAAAATGACCCGTCCCACTAGGGCCACATATGATACATGTAAAGTCATCATATGTTACTTCACCAAATGTGTACAATGACCCAACCCACTAGGACCACATATGATACATGTAAAGTCATCATATGTTACTTCACCAAATGTGTACAGTGACCCAACCCGCTAGGGCCACATATGAAACATGTAAAGTCATCACATGTTATTTCACCCACCAAATGTTTACAATGACCTAACCCCACTAGGGTCACATATGATACATGTAAAGTCATCACATGTTACTTCACCAAATGTGTACAATGACCCAGCCCACTAGGGCCACATATTTACATAGAGTTACCTAGCAAAGTCTTATGGTCATATACAATCTGTGCAGGTTTGGTTAAGATTGCTCACGAAATGTTTTAAATTTACGATTTCTAATTTTAATATTTGTTTTCGAAGTTTAGTATGTTGTTTGCTTTATTTGTAATATTATTTATTGAGGGGATTAATACGTGTAACTAGATTAAAACATGTTCAGTTGCTTTTAATAATAGTCCGTGTAATAGGTAAGTGATTATATTATTTTATTACATTTTTATCGGTAAAATATTGGTATTTCTCAATGAAAGAATATTCATAATCCCTAAACATTATTAACTGACTCCGAACACAAAAATAACTAACTGTGACGCTGAGTTATGACGTCAATAAAGTGGTGCTGACGTCGACGTCATCTGCCGATAACGTTCAATAAAGCGAATAATTTCGGTTAAAATCATGCACAAACTGATTTCAAATGTAATACACAGATTATTTAACTGCTGTTTTAGATTATAGGGAAATCCTTAACTCGATGGTATACGTGTTTAGTTGTTCACTCACTCGCATACGCTCGTTCGTGAAAAGAACCACACGTCTACCATCTCGTAAAGGATTTCCCTATAATCGATCCCAGCAGTTAAATAATCTCTATGTGTTTATTTTTCGTGATATAAAAAAAAAAATACTTACCCTCTCGATGAACTGTCAGAACCCCCGACGTGTAAAAGCACAGAACGAAAATCGAAATTAGAGTAAACGCCATTTTGTTATTTATAGACGTCTAACTTACTAATCAGTTTAGATATTAAATTCATCTTATAAAGATATGCATTTTAAATAATACGTTGTCTAAATTACACCTGGCACTTTCTCCGCATTATAATTGTATGTAAAAACAATCGATTGAGCGACATGTCTTACAAACTGAACACTATCTTTATATACGTCGCGGTTTCGGTTTTATAAGCTTCGCTTGATATTAACGATATATTTGTTTTTTATTGCTATAAATTATCCAAAGTCATAGCAATTCATTTTAATAGATGTCGGACAACCGGAAATGTGTTTCTTGTTGTAAGCAAAATAACACAAGCGAGCAATAGAATATAAAGATGTTTCTTTGACGTTGACATTCTGTCATTTTGTTTACCACAATCATGAGTTTGGAAAATGCTAATAAGATGTAAGATACTACTAGGCACCAATGCCACTAACATATTGTGAATTATTTGTACGTGTCAAGTCCTTGTCAAATTAAACTTGAACTTTACAATAGTAAATATTTAAGAGGCACTACCTATATCTACGCGAATTTTAATGTAAAATATTAAATACTCAATATTACTGCATTTATATGTATACAAAGCTATTTTATGAGTATTCTAAGAAGAAACATGGTTCGTATTCCAGTTCTGTAAATTATTAATTATGATCAAAACAATAACTTGAATAAAATGCTGCCCAGCCGTTTATTCCTGCCGGAGAACTACGAGTTTTTACGATTTTCTCGGACATGCGCAATGCGATTACAAACTATTCGGCGCAGTTCCGATAGCAAACGAATCGATCGGAACTCTTCGCTAATTAGACGAGGTAGTTCCGATTGTAAACGAATAAGATCGGAAAATCTCCGCAATCGGCTTGTCTAAAACAATTACGAATACAATTTCAAAAATCCGATCTTTTCAATCCTGTTTTTCCCCAGCAAAACGCATATTACATTGGGTGAAATTATTGCCATTTACCTTTTTCATAGTCCTCTTTAGAATTAAGTAAAGTTTATATCAATTGGTGGACAAACATATATAGGCTCTACGTCTTTAAGTGTAGCTCTATAAAAGTGTTATCATATTTCTTTATGAGTCAGCTTAATTGAGCAGTCACTTTTAAGTCAACGTTTATAAGCGTCGGTGTGTGATTACGACCTTAAAAAAAGGTCAATGCGTCCGTGCGTCCAGAATATGGACCAACTTTTCATCAGCGCGTTCCTTTTAAAAGTTTGCCAACTTCTGCATTACTGTTACCTATTTTCTTTAAAAGGTCACGTCCGGTTGTCGGAACATCTCCTTTTTCTTGCATACTGGACGAGGATATCCGTCGTTTTACCGGGGCTAGATATTTCCATCTCACCCTAGGGTCGAGATAAAATTCACGCGCGCCAACATCCGGTATGCAGGAAAACATGCAAAACGTTATTAGCTGGCGGCGTCAACGCACAACATATCTTTGATATGTAAGAAAAAGAATCTATCATGGGTATTCGGTTCAGATAGGGAATTCCAACCCTCGGTATAAGTGTTTTAATCGGAACCTCGGCAGAGCCTCGGTTCCGATAAAAACACTTATACCTCGGATTGGAATTCCCTATCTTCACCGTATACCCATTAAAGATTCTTATAATCCCACCTATGCTACATGGGATATGGATCAGACTTCTGAGACTATTCCTCTCATCAACTTCACATGGTTCATCAATCGCTCTGACCTCCTTTCTTTGAAATATAAGTCTCGTCTTCGATATAAATCCTATATCACCTTCTATATTAAGGATATGGTTCGAACTACAGTGTTTTTTTCTCAGCTGACCTGGTGTCCGAGTTTTTTCGTGGCAGTAGCTGTCTTCGCAGGCTTGTGTATGACTGTATCGGTAATAAACACAATCTGTTTTTTTCAAATAAATTTTCTTCAAAAAAACAACAACCTGATTTCTGTGTATCAATGTTCATCGTGATTCAGCAATTTTCTTACGCCACGCGTCTTCTATGTTAATGTTTTAAGCTATAGGATACGAATAGGTATAAACGTACGAGTGTCGATATACAACAGATCAGACTTACATATAGATTGAATTCCTCTCTCTACATCAATCGCAAAACTTACGAAGTATCAGCTGAGGTCGCCAACAATTTCTCGATGTACGTACGTAACACGTATTGCAAGGTTATTCGTTTTTTTTTTTATAACATGAAACAGTCTTATGACTTTTAATCTAACACAATCTGACACAAATGCATAAATATCTAATCGATACGAAAACAATCATAGATTTTAGAAAAGCACTAAAAACATTGTATTGAGCAAATTGAAACTTTGTATTTATTTTTAAATGAGTTCTGGTTTTTAGTCTTAGTACGGGAAATGTCGAGCAAAAAAGATATGTAAATTATGAGAGGATTATATTAAATGAAAGACGAGTTCAGTTCATTTGTCGGTATGCAACATGCACCTGACGGACTATATTCGGCAAATTTTGAAGTTTGAAGGAGGTTATGCTTAAATAGATCCAATGTGTAGTATATACAGTCCAAGCCTAACTACTGAAGTGTCCTCTTGCAGATGGACAATTTGCTTACTTCACTATCAAGGAGAAGTCGAAGGATTATTCTCTGTTCTATAAAGCCAGCAAACTGTCCGTCTAACCTCTGTAAGAGGATACTTTGGTAGAAAGGCGAGTATATATATATTTAATTTGTCCGACTAAAAAAATAGTATTTTTATATCAAAGTTTGAAATGGATCTCAACAAAAACTTCATTTTTTTTGTAAGATTTCAATGCAGTGCAATTTATATATTGTCTATACCGACCAAGAGAAAATAATCATGGTAATAAAAACCGATAAAGGTGATCCTTTGTGAGCAACAAACACAATCAAGAGAATAAAGCAGCAGACTCGGTTTTATTGAGTCTGTTCATGAGAAGTAATGAAAGCAGCAACACCTCTCACACACCCTAGCACCGGCTTAAGCGGTATTCTACTTCAAAGCCACCTATATTGGGTTCGTTGGTCCCAAAGGACCAGTAAAAATAACACTACTGATTCGTAGCACGGGGAGACGTTTTACAGCCGCCACACTGCACTAAACGAACGCTAGTGCGAATGTAAATAAATACCGATAAAGGTGATCCATTGTGAGCAACAAGCTTAAGCGGTATTCTACTTCAAAGCCACCTATATTAAACCACGTCGGCGAATTCACGTGACCTTTTGATTGGGTTCACGGCAAAACTCCGCAAAAAGACAACAACAAATAATCAACATACCGAACGCTCGATGTAAGTATGTTTTTGTTTCATAACTTTCCTAATTGTCATACACCGTTATAAACTTATAATTGCCATAAGTGTATTTCCCCACGCTGGTCATTGGAAAAACATAGACTGATTATTCCTGCTAACATGCTCAATGACTTATTAGCCAATGTGTAAGGCCCGGTAATTTTTTGTCGAGCCGCTTTAGGGAAAAGCAAAACATAATCGGCACAATGGCATATATCAGTCCTTTAGTCAAAATGTTCAACATTTGTTTAACATATTTTCTTTCAACTATATCTTTTAAACTGTAAGTGATACAACTTTTCAAACTTGGGCAATAGGTGCAGTATGCATATTGCTCGCACATATGGTGTCCGTGACATTGATAGTTTTTTTTATAATAAAAATGATTATCTTGATCAGTAGATTACGAATCCGCGTGGTGACACTCTTGACATCAGGGGAACAACAGAGGTATATTCAAGATTACATCCAGAATTGCCGCGAAATTATTAAAGTTTTTATTTATCATATATTCGTGGTAGTAGGAAGGCTTTATTATCACAAGATACTCTGGAAACAATGAAAAATAGACAAGAGTATTGTCTAAATGAACAAACTGCAAAGAAACCCTTCTGAAAATCTAAAACGTACATTTTTATTTGGTTTAAAAAGCCGTTTTTAATTAGTTTAAAAAACCGATGTATTTTGAGAAAATAAGTCCATATTCCAAGCACTAACCAGTTTCAAGGAAACAGAACCACTTTAAGTGTATCATTTAGACAAATCATAATGACATCTTCAACAGACTACAGCACTAAATACTCACTGCGAATGAAACAGTCAATAGATGCATTCGGTCCAGTACATGCTCCTGTCTTTTTGACATGTGTCTATTATTGCAAAATTGTTTGGAAACCAAAGAGAGGAACTGCCTGGTGTCATTCCACGTGAAGGTTGAATGCACTTCTAAATATCAGTTTTTACTGTAATCGGATTCATATATGGAGATGCTGGTCTCAGACGGTTCCTTTTTGAGCCAGATGTTTTGGTCGCAGGAACTGTAACAATGATATTGTCTGGAAGAGGTTTTAGTAGGGCATAAACTGCATTCAAGCTTATGGATGGAACACTGCACAACGTATTTCTTAAACCTTTTGAGTCATGGTGCATAGAAAACAACAAAGATATGTATAATGTTGTGAAGGGTGTTATTATATATCTGAGAGTCTTAGAAGCAAGCATATGACACAAATTCGCTATCATACTGATGCGAGACGCTTGAAACTTATATACAATTATGACCACTAACAGAAGAGTTCAGAAGGGATGGAAGAGATAAGTCACCAACATCCAGATTATGGGATGATTATCTTATATAGGTAACATTGCTATTGAAGTTGTATGTATCCTAATCTAAGTCAGCTAACTGAAGAATTCATCAGCATGAAAAGTTATGCTTGCTCCCTCTATGGTTCGGGTTAAATTGTACAACGTATGCCAGGTATATGACAGCCCAGATGTTGCAAATCACACATGAAATAGCTGATGGTTTCAGGAATGGATTATTACAACAAAACTGTCAGAAACGAATTTCGATAATGTTCGGATAGATTATAAACCTGAGGTTACCGAAAACAAATCATTAAAAGGCCCTGGTTCTATTATATGGCTTACTCTTCACGGTAATGCATTATCAAGATGATTTTTGTCAAGGCCTGTTACGACAAAGTACTCAGTATCATATCATGAACATGTTTTCTTAAGTTCTAAAAAAGCCAATGGTACCCGAAATGTGCATCATTCAGATACCAAGTCTAAACGAATTCAGATCAACGAGAATGTCAAGAAAATGACGGCTATGTTTGATGGAACATGTATCGATCCTTATGACTTAGAAAAATATCCAGCTAACTGGTAAACTTTGAGTTCTGCTCAACCCGGGGCTAGATGGCGTGAACGGTAACAAATATATTCACTACCGTTCATGAACAGTCTCAATCAAACATTTCGTATTTATCGTGTTCGGCCGTTTCCAAAGATTCACTATCATACTCCTTTGCTTCGGGATGCTGAAGAAAGCACGATTATGTTACGTAGCAAAATCATAACATCATACATCGAAAAACACTCACTGCCTAATTCTCTAAAAGGGCTGTAATTAATATGCTTGATCCCGCATACCTGTCTGGGATTTTACATATAAAAAGGCACCGCGCGTTGACAAATAGAAGAGAGAGAGAGAGAGAGAGAAAGAGAGAGAGAGAGAGAGAGAGAGAGAGTTGATTGTGTAATATGTATTAGTTAAAACACACTTTCAGTGCGCGATGTAGAAATGGGATATGACCATTTGTGTTTCGAACAGTGGTTATATTTAGTTATAGTGTATTATTATTACAATGTAGTGTTTTAGGACGATACCAATACTGATTTGTTAGCGTTGTATTTAATACAAATCATAAAGATGAAGTGTGTATCTCGTGTTTGCTCACCTAGCACTTTGTAGAATTCAGCAGACAAATTCGCAGATAAACGGTTTAAACACTTATTATAACCCGGGAAATAACGAACCAATGGTCTCGTCATACGGCGAAGGAACGGTTACGTTATATGGTGGAGAATCCAAGGAAACGGAGATGCTTGACACATCTGTTACAGAGCGTTTGTTAGTGGAAAATGCAAAAGACATCCCAAAACAGTTTTTGATCCACTTCCTAGAAGTAATATTACGACTATGACTAACTTGAAAAAGACAGTACCAGTTAAGAAAAACAGTTGCAAATCAGTGGGAAAGTTGTGTTTCAGACTTTTAAGATAGTACCATTTAAAACAGTGGTTTCATTTGAAAACACACCAGTACCATTGACTATGTTTTCTGAAACAATGTTGTCTGGTAAGAAATCAGACTTCATGGCCAAGCTTGAGGAACTGCTGGATGCGAAAATTACATCCAGTACAGCAATTCAGAATGTCGACTGTATGGTTTTTGATGTTATTGCTGCTATACAGATGCCAACAATAACACATCCTGCGCAATCTTTTAAAGAACCGCTTTTGATTTACATATTAATGAAGGTTCGAAAGAGAATGTCCGTCACTAATTAAATTATGAAGCATTGTACAGCAGTTGTAGGCAGGGCGATACAACTATAGAAATAACAATGAACAGGGCTTTAAATTAAAACTTTTATCAATTTTCATTTTTTGGCAAGTTAATAAAAAACTGACAAATTACAGCTTACTCTAGCAAACAATTATCTATACCACTTTTTGTAACAATTTGACTGGTTATTGCTTGCCTATAAACTATATTATGTCTAAATAGTTGTTCTTTTCATGAATCACCTATACTAGGAGGATGTTAAGGTCCAGACAATTTTGCACGTGCTTAACATGCTGACTGGCATTTTGAGAAATAAACCGGCAAAATGCCAGTAAACAGTTTAAATTTGAGCCCCAGGTGGATTCGTGCAGAGAGAAACTTTCTCTTAAATCAAAACAAGAATAAGAAGAAACCAGGATGTTGTTACATGCAGCATTTGCTACTGACAACGGACACATTGCATGTATGTATGTGATGAATGTAATGGGTGTGACACTGAAGACTTTTAATAATAAGTCTGTTGATATTGTAAGTAGTCTGATAAAATAAAAAATACATGTATTTTTAATAACTATTTTCTTTATTCTATCATTTTGACCCTCAGTTATTATGTTAGTGTTTCCTTGTATAAAGCACGTATCAGTTCCCTCTTGCAGTATTATAAGGACATATTACTCAACGCTAAATGATTATTAAACAGCATGGAAAGCCTGCTTATTCACTGCTAACATGCTACATGACGATCAGCTCAGGTTTATAAATTGAGGCCGATTCATATTCTGAATAGCTTTGTTATATTGAAGTATAAAGGAATTAGCAGTATATAATACTTTAAACATTACTGTTATGAAGAAAACAACAACAACAATTAAGCTGTACTAACTACACAATTTTATTTAATAATTCTTTGTTTTTAGAGCAAAAATTAAACCAAAACAAAACAAATGAAAAACCTGTATAATGTTTCAATATGTTGGCTTCAAACAATAGCTGTAGTGGGAAGGCCTCGTCGTCTGATATATAATTGAATAAAAATATGTTCTCATGTAATTGTATGTATAACACTGATTTGCAGTTACCTATACAGACTCTCTCCCACTCCGAATATAACAATGCTCTAAATACTTAACTTTTAATTGTAGCCTGGTCACTGCTATTTCTTATGTATTTGAACTGTTTTAAATCATTTAATTGAAAATAACACCTGTCAGAAAGACGGGTATACTCTAAATACCAGTTATTGGAAGTTAGAGATTGACAGACAGTTGAAATGGACATGCTACAAAACAAATAAAGTATGGTCTCATCTCGTTGGTTGATTTAAAAAAGAGTATGATAATGGGCCTTTGGAGACGGCCGAGCACGACACATATGAAATATTGTAGTCTCGGTTTGAGTGAGACTGTTCATGAGCGGTAGTGAAATATGCTAGCTACCGCTCACGCCCTCTAACCCCGTGTTGAGCAGAACTCAATATTCATAAAAATCAACAGTACAGAATTTTAACCATCCCGAAGATGGTAAGCATATGGCGGTGGATATAGCAATATTTGTATCTTTATTTCATCCCCTATATCCAGCGGCGTATGGTCCCAGGATCTAATAAAATTGTATGCCTCGAAGAGCGAAATAAACAAAAAGGAATTTAGTTGGGAGCAGCGGTTATGAATCCTGCGTATCACAAGTAACAGCCAAAAGACTAAATTAAAAAGCAGACAACATATCCTATGAGTGGTTAAACAATACCCAGAGCCTTTTATCGGCCGGAGTAGTGGAACCACCGAATCGAAAATTAAAAAAAGTAAGAAAACAAAAGAAATTGAAAATGTACCACAGATCACTAAATATAAGTATCGGGCTCAGCGATCTCCAAAGATCGAATGAATAACAGTACTGATGGGCTCTCGATTTTTAAATATTAACCAACTCGATGAGACCATATTCTATCTATTATACATGTTATATGTCTGAAAAATAACTTAGGAAACAAACTTTTTTTTTAAATATTATCTTTCAAATATAATCAGTTTGGTCAATGGACGTATTATGACATATATAAAACACACATGTGTCCATGAACTTGGGATTTAAATTTAAAGCATTAGAAAACAAAATGTTAAACATTTGCTTAACGTTTTTTCTTTCAACACAGTCTTTAAAACTATAAGTGACAGTTTGTCGGACCATTTTAGCAATTAGCGAGACATATTCGACACAATGGCATTCATACGTACGGACGCCTGTACGTTAGTCGAAATGTTAAAAATTCTTAAAATGTGTTTAACATTTTCACATTCAATTGTACATGTATCAAGTGAATTACACTATCTATACGAATCGTCTCTCCCTCACTTCCAACCCAATACGATAAAATAGTGTGTTTAAATATAATGTTATACAGGTTATTTATATAAGTAACATATACTGAGACAAATACATTTAGCACATAAAATGCATGTCAATTCCATAGATACAAAGCCGTGTATGTTCGGGTTCAATGGTAAAGTGACAAGGATATGTCCAATAATAATGCTACAAAGTCATTTGTAAACAAAATCGGGGATAAAAATAAAGCAAATATGTTGGGAACATACTGTTATAGGTTATCGAAAATCGTTCTTATTTTAATGAAAGGTGAGGTAATTTTCAAATTGCGAAATTTGGAATGTTTTTGTTTGAGAATAACATTCTTTTTTATCACATTTTAGCGGTTTTTTTTATACAATGACAGAATGTGCAATTATTGTCCATACCAAATAAATGTGTTCAAAGTAATACGTTTCTATAAGAAATAATTTGTTTTAATATATGGGAGGTAATTCTGATACTAAGGCTTAGAACATAATATAAAACAACATACATTTTGGAAAGTCTCATCCTTACCTAGCATTGCTAATAGCTTCAAACAGTTTTATAAATGTTCATATGTTTAATCTATGTCCCTAAAAAGTCGTTCTTCAGTATATAAAGAATACATACAGAACAATGACGTGTAAACATATATATGCAAAGTACGATCCATTGTATGACCCATGGTAAGTAATGTCATTTAGTGACACGTCGTTGTGTAGCAGGGTTTGGCCGATACTCACCCGACTGGCAATATCAAAAAAACGCCATCAATACATACTGTATATTAACATAACGGGAACTTATTAGAGTCGACAATCAGGCTATATTTGTATATAAATGAGCATCTTTGTGTTTTACTTATATTGCTTATTAATCCTGCCTTGTTGGTTAGAGAATAGTTCATGGCGGGGATTTATGTATTTATACTGTTCCGTTTTATTGGGATGACAGTAGGGCAAGTGTGACGTTACGTGCACCCTAGAACCTGGTTTAAACCCCTAGCGGCCATTTTTTTGCCACTGACCGTTCCAAGGCGGTAGCCCTATTGTCAGCGCTTTTTGTTTTTGTGACATATGCCTTTACATTGCCATTCATGTTTGTCTTTTTGCGTGTTTTTGGGTTTACTGTGTTTTGTGAAAGCTGCATTTTCTGTTCGACTTCCAAGGCGGTAGCCCTATTGTCAATCCTTTTGTGTTTATGATGTATAATTTGGCCTTTTATTCATCTTTAAATTTGTTCTTTGTTTTTGTGTGTGTTTTTGGCTGACTGTCGTCCTTGAATGCTGCTTTTCCTGTTCGATTTTTATATCTATATTTTATAGTTATGTTTACAATACTTGTATGACGAATTACTCTTGTCCATTAGGAATTAACATAGTTGATCATTGTTTCAAACATGATGTAACACAAATGTTTTATTTCAAACCATTTTTTTAATATCAATGGTTTACCGCATGATACTGTGTGATGCCCTTTAAAAAGCTAGTCATAAGACCCCATCATTATGCAAGCAAAGTAACGGGAGCGCGCCATAGGTAATTAAACATGCAATTGACGTAAAATATACATTAGTGTCTCCATTAGTGTCTCCGTAACTAAAGTCATACTTGGAAATATATGATCAAAATAAGTACGGGTTTTATATTCTTATATTGAATACTTATTTTTACTTACATGTCTCTTTCTTCAAGGTTACATCTTGTTATGACATTTAATTTTGCGTTCTTGTTGTTGTTTTTACAAAGTTTCATTATATACTTGAATCTAATAAACAATTACTATAATTTAGTTGTGCCAGTCCACATGATTATATTTCGACACACATTATAAGATGGTCTTTGTGGAGCTCTGTGGCCTAGTGGTAGAGCGTTGGACTCATGATCCAAAAGTCGTGGGTTCGATCCCCGCCATAACCATATGCGTTGTGTCCCTGGGCAAGACACTTTATCTGCATTGCTTATTACTGGTTCTACCCAGGAAGACAATCAAGAAGTACCTTAGGAACAAATCGCTTACAACAAGTATAGAATTAGCTAAGTTTATAAAAAAAAAAAAAGAAAAAAAGATTGCAAAATCATTCTTATCATTCCTTTCTAAATTTACATCAGTTTATGTTAAAGTAAATATTGAGTCGAATTAAAGATAGTCTCGATCATCCAGACCTCTCGCGAGACTTCTCTCAAAGAAGTCCAAACGATGGTCTGGAGTAAAGCTTCTTTAAAAAAATTGACATCAAAACGAGGTGTGGACAAAAAAATCACCGGCCTCTGATTGGTCAACTTTAGTTTGTTATGGAAATCCGTGGGAATCACCCCTTACTTCACGACGGCGTCAAAAAATACGTGACGTTACGCGCAATGTTGTGTAATAAAATTACTCCAAACATAGTCAGCGGATCACGATTAATGCTAAAAATTAAATTTTAAACATCATTTTGTAAGATTATATTATGTTTTTAGAGAAACTACAATAAAACGAAGTTTATTGTATGTTTAATAAGGACGTACACACATCCCATTGGAACTAATGTTGCGCGTAATTCAACGTGCACTTTGATGTTGCAATCAAAATGACGTCACGTCGCAGTCAGTTTTGACGGTTGGCGCCGTCTATCGGTCAACATTTTTAAAGAACAGTGAGTCCAGACGCTCGCTAGCGCTCGCAGTCAGCTTGAGTGTGTCTGGATGATAGAGACTAAATTAAAGAATGATAATAATAGTATACATCATGTAACTATTTATAATGATAATATTTCTAGAGAACCCGATGAACTATGTTTTAATTTGACACCATTAATTTACAGTTATATTTGATGTCAAATGGTGCTCTTTCATTTAACATATGTACTTGTTTGTCACTTTATGCACATGTCACTATAATTAATGATTAACTTACTTACTTACTTACTTATGGAATGTAAATGGTGTTCATGCATCGTACATCTTAATTGTGACAAATTATCATAAGGCCGCCGAGGAAATACATCATGGTGTATGGTATTTTAACAAACGACTACGGTTCTATTTATATTTGACAATACGTTTTAATAAGGTACTTCATCTTCTAACACCTTTAGTAAAGCGCAATATTATGCTACTCATCATTTAGGTGACATTGCTAACGGAAATTTATAAAGTTGAATTGTAGTTGGCCTTTGCTAGAGCTTCCTTTGATTTGCTCTGAGCATCTTGGCTAAGACTTGTTGTCTTTGACTGTTGAGATTTTATATTGGCAATGCATTTTTTGATCTGGTAATTTGTGAAATTTTTTCATTCAATTCGTTCGTTTTCTGTTACACTGATGTCAATGGTAACTTCCATGTTCTCACAGAGGTCTGAGGTTATGGATTTCACTGTGTCTTTTATGGAGATTTCCGTATCATATTTCTTCTTAATCATTGTGTTTCATGTCATCAGATAATCCCTCAAGCTGGCGAGTGGTAAGAGTATTCTCCTCTACACTTCAGTTTGGAGAAACTGTTTTGAGTGGTCTCTTTGTTCGTTTGCTTTTCCGCCTGGGGTTGTGTTGCCAGAATGTCTCCCTTGTAAATGGCTTAGCTGGCTTCATTATTTGTTCATATGTGTTACTCATATTGGCAGATAATGTCAGTTATCCAGAGTAACCTAATACCTCGATGGACATTATCAAAACACCTTATCAAAAAGTGTTAAATTCAAACAAAGAAAGCTTGATAAAAACTTCAGTTTTTGTTTTTTTCATCTTAACTTAAATCTCTTTGTAAATACGTTTTACGTTTTACTATACGAGTAAAGCGTCAAACACTCTATGTAATGGTTCGATGTTTATCGTGGGTGAGTAGTAAGTAGAAGTTCAGGGACTGATGATTCTATCTTCCCTTATAAAAGTAAAGTAAAGTGTTTGTTTATTATAGTGAAAGGGCCAGTCAATTTTGACTGATGAGACACCTTTGTCTTGAACATCATTACTTCAATATTCAAATTCGTTAATGCCAGGCAGGTAGGCAATCGGTAACCGTTATATAACTAGCTGGCGGCTCACCAACCTGTCTCTCTTCAGTAACAAGCCCGCCTCTGACGGGACTCGAACCTTCGACTTCCGGATTACGAGGCGGATGCCTTAACCACTAGACCACCGTAACTCCGTAACTTATATGTAATTCCATTGATATTGCATATGCAATGTCTAGTGTAAATAAAGCACCTGGAAAGTATAAGGCTAGTGTAATGATCACTGCAGGCTAGTGTAATGATCACTGCAGGCTAGTGTAATGATCACTGCAGGCTAGTGTAATGATCACTGCAGGCTAGTGTAATGATCACTGCAGGCTAGTGTAGTGTAATGATCACTGCAGGCTAGTGTAGTGTAATGATCACTGCATGCTAGTGTAATGATCACTGCAGGCTAGTGTAATGATCACTGCAGGCTAGTGTAATGATCACTGCAGGCTAGTGTAATGATCACTGCAGGCTAGTGTAATGATCACTGCAGGCTAGTGTAATGATCACTGCAGGCTAGTGTAATGATCACTGCATGCTAGTGTAATGATCACTGCAGGCTAGTGTAATGATCACTGCAGGCTAGTGTAATGATCACTGCAGGCTAGTGTAATGATCACTGCAGGCTAGTGTAATGATCACTGCAGGCTAGTGTAATGATCACTGCAGGCTAGTGTAATGATCACTGCAGGCTAGTGTAATGATCACTGCAGGCTAGTGTTATGATCACTGCATGCTAGTGTAATGATCACTGCAGGCTAGTGTAATGATCACTGCAGGCTAGTGTAATTATCACTGCAGGCTAGTGTAATGATCACTGCAGGCTAGTGTAATGATCACTGCAGGCTAGTGTATTGATCACTGCATGCTAGTGTAATGATCACTGCAGGCTAGTGTAATGATCACTGCAGGCTAGTGTAATGATCACTGCATGCTAGTGTAATGATCACTGCAGGCTAATGTAGTGATTACTGCAGGCTAGTGTAGTGTAATGATCACTGCAGGCTAGTGTAGTGATTACTGCAGGCTAGTGTAGTGTAATGATCACTGCATGCTAGTGTAATGATCACTGCAGGCTAGTGTAGTGATTACTGCAGGCTAGTGTAATGATCACTGCAGCCCGTTTCCAATGAATGTATCAAGTTTGCATTTATTATTCAAGGTCAGCTTTCGTGTATTTAGGTATTTGAGTCAAAATTTACTATGTGCAATTTCCAAAGAATGTTTTTCTTCTTTTTTAATTAAAGATTAAACAATTATACGGACTTCACGTCTTTATAATTTGTCTTAATACACGTACCCTGAGAATACCAATGAATTAACATGTACGGCTTAATTGCACAGTTTATATAAATGGATATATAGAATAACTGTAGCTATCAGTCCAAAAATAAGTAAAACCATTATTTTCATTGTGGTAAGTACACTGAACTGATTTTCATGTCCAGAGTATTGTTTATGAAATGGCTGGTATTGAAAACGTGCTGTATACATTTTATTTATTTATTTGCGTTTCGTCACAGTATAGAACATAACATATACATTTTTCATAATACAGTAATAATGTACATCTACTATTTGTATGTACACATATAAGCGTTGAGCACCTATGGTAACCTTGATTATATAATACAATTGACAGATGAATTACTAACCTAAAATTAATGTAAAACAAAAACACTTTAAGAAACAATTAAGTTTGTAAATACGCGTCCGGGGGCGGCAGCCCCTTACAACTCCTAATAAACGCAAATATGTATATATATATATCATAATATGACCGTGGGAAGAAGTTGTCAAACATCCATGCTTCGTCGGATGCTTAACAGGCCGATTGTATTACAGCGACATTAATTACTTTTATGACATGTTTACAAGAGTAAAATAACAACTAACATGATGACTAAAAACCATGACAGTGTCTTTTTTGTTGGATGGTGACCAAAGTACATATTGAATAATTATATATCGTCAGGAACCGGCGTGTCCCGGTGGATAGAAAGTTGGACTGAATTCGGAGATAAATGAGTCGAGCTTCACCGACGTCACCGGGTTTCTTCGCTGTGACCATGGGCAGGACACTTACTTCATTTTTACGTCGTATTGGAACATAAACCCATACTCTAACCTCTCATACCAATTAATTTTTTAATCTACCGCAACGTGGCCTAATGGTAGAGCGTCCGCCTCGCATGAGAGGAGGTGGTGGGTTTAATACCCGGCCGGGTCATACCAAAGAGTAGCAGCCCCCTTGCTCGGCGTTGAGCATATAATGCAGTGATAATAGATCAAAACTAATAAAATAAAGACTTACATCACGCAAGATTTATTAAAATGTGCTATATGACAGATTATTAGTCCCCTACCAGTCCGGACCGGAGGCGACTTTAGGTCCGTCCCTGTGTCCGTCTGTCATTTTTTTTGTCCGGACTGTAACTTTGTCATGCATTGTGGGATTTGTAAGCAACTTGGCACCAATGTTCACCATAATGAGACGGCGTGTCGCGCGCAAGACCCAGGTCCGTAGCTCAAAGGTCAAGGTCACACTTGGAGGTTAAATGTCAGGAATAGGCTTGTCCGGGCTGTAACTTTGTCATGCATCGTGGGATTTTGAAATAACTCGGCATACATTTTCACAATAATGTCAACAGCTAGAAAGTATAGGTCAACAGTGTGGACTTCACCAACATGTATATGAACCGACCCATGAACTTGGCTCAGTACTGGACCTTGTGTTTACCAACCATCCAGGCAGTGCATTTACACTTATCAACACACCTGTCTGCTATTCGGACCACCATGCAATAACTGTACATTTGAATTTCAGCACATAGAATAATACAAAGGTAAACCTATTATCCGTTTTGTTGTATATTCTCATCCGCTTTACTGTTAAATCATGTCTTTTGCACAGAGGAATTTTGAAATAACTTGGCACAAATGTTCACCATAATGAGACGACGTGTCGAGCACAAGACCCGTAGGGGACTATGGCCGTCCCTCGGACTGCTTCTTGTTATATATCATTTTCGCGTCGGGGAGCAAACTCCCCGCTGCAATGTTAACAGAATGGTATACCAAAAATTGAAGGCTGGCCAAATTTCTGAGCTAAAAATAGCACAAGTGGCAGCCGAACCGCGTTCAAATTATATGCCTCCGCGTAGATAAATAGTGCCTCCGGGTTTGCATGAACTGAATGTAATCAGAAGAACCGACTTAAACTAAGACGAGCTATGTATGTAATAGGAAAACAATAATATACCAAATGACAATATATCAATTGTGTCCACAGAATTTGCTTTGTTTAACCTAATAAAATAGTTGTGGTGAAAAACGCTCTGGTTACGGCATTGTTTTATTTGATTTTACTTCAGATGGAATGTGAAAACAATATGATTATTGCTTTATTATGTATAATTGTATATAGCAACGACTATTTCGACAGTTTTTTAGTGATTCACGATGTCAGTGAATTATTATTAATGATAAGACGAAATGAAGAAACATATTTAGACACACACACACCACTGGATTGTTATTGTGTTGTATTATAGCATATATACAGAAATCTTGTTATCGTTATATCTCCTGTGTTTAAAATCGGATTCGATCTCAATTTTCATAGATTGTAGAGTTCAATATCTAGTTGTGCAAGAACGTCAAAATGTGTCTCTACGTTCATGACGTCTTGACGTCAAGGACGTCACAATGTTAGTAAAACCTTTTTTTTTTTTAACTGATTGCATTTTTATGTTGTTTTACTATAAAATCAATCAGTGTCGTTGTCGTGACGTAATCCGAAATGGCCGCCAGTGACGCCATTCAATAATCTTGTAATCGCTATATTTCCTTCATTTATGATCGGTTTTTGATACAACTTTCAAGGTTGTAGACATCAAAATCTAGTTGTGCAAGAATGTCAAATTGTGTCGTGTCGTCATCAAAGATGGCCGCCAGTGGCGTCATAATGGGAATCTTGTTATGGCTAAATCGTCTTTATATATGATCGGATTTGAACCAAACTTTTACAAATTGTAGAGTTCAGGATTGGGTTGTGCAAGAACGTCATATGGTATCCCGACGTCATAACATCATGACGTCAGTGGCGTCACACATTTCAGAAATTCGTTTTTGTCACTGACTGCATGATCCAAGTTATTGTATTGATAAATCATCACCTTAGACAACTCAGATGGTTGTGACGTCATGACGTCATTAAGAAGGGAAAGCCCATTTGATCAGGTTCTGACCTACTTTTGTAAAGCTCTTTACTTGTAAAAGTAGTTTGCTATTAAAAAAACATGTTCAGTCTCAAATATCTATAGATATATTTGACTTATAATAACCAAATGTGTATAGCTTCAAAAACTCTGACAGGAAAAAACAGAATTGTCACCTACATACTAAACAAACTCTTCTTGGTACTAAATACAATTTAAGGTCATTTTTGGTACTAAATATAATTTAAGGTCATTTACACAAACCCCGCCGCTTTCAGCACCACTTTCAGTGCTTTGATTAAATACGTAGTTTTTCTTGAAGGATTATAAAACCTTGGCCAGGTTTCAAAATAAACCATACTGACGCATTTATTGTGTAGTTATTGTTTTTGATAATTAAAAATAACAACACTTGTTTCAGCTTGATAACTTTCATAATTCACTAATTATTTCAAAGTACAACAAAAACAAGAGGCCCAAGAGGGCCTGTGGACGCTCTACTTGCTAAAGATAAAGCTTATATATAAGGGGCCATAACTCTGTCAAAAATCATTCAACCGGAACATTGCAATGATATACGCAACTAGGCTTGATACTGATTATCACTGCCAATATTCGTTGAAATCTGGCCAGAGGTTCAGATGAACTAGTCTGTACAAAGTTAGTGCACTAAAACGTTTAAGGGGCCATAACTCTGTCAAAATTAATTCAGCTGAAACACGTCCATGAATTGCGCAACTAGTCTTAGTACTGATCATCCCTGCCAAGTTTTGTTGAAATCCGGCCAGGGGATCAGGAGAATTAGTCTGTATTAAAACCTTAAAGGGGCCATAACTGTGCCAAAACGCATTCAACCAAACACGGCACTGACACGCAACTAGACTTAGTATTCATCAGCCCTGCCAAGATTCGTTGAAACACGACCAGGAGTTCAGAAGAGACTAGTCTGGAAAAACCTTTAACTCCGCCAAAATAATTCAACCGGAACACGGTGATGATATGTATAACTATGCTTGGTACTGATTACCCCTGCAAAGTTTCATTTAAAGGCGGCCAAATGAAGGCCATTTCGTCTTAACGAGGCAAAATACAGCATTTTCTAACTAAAACAAGGGCCATAATTCCTGTGTTACTAATCCGCTTTGGTTGGTTTTCAAACGTATCGGATGATGCAAAAGATCGGATGAAAGATGAAGGCCCTATCGTCTAAATGAGGCAAAATATAACGTTTTTGTCTAAATCAAGGGCCATTAATCCGCTGTTATTAGTTCGATACGGCTGGTTTTCGAACTTGTCCGAGCTTTCATTGATATTAACTATCTTGTAAAGTTTGGTAAAGTTCGGAATAAAAAATGAATGCCCTATCCTCTTAACGAGTCAAAATATAACATTTTAACTAAATCAAGGGCCATAACTCCACTGTTACTGGTTCGATCTAGCTGATTTTCAAAGATTTCTGAACTTTCGTTGATTTTAACAATCTGGTAAAGTTTGGTAAAGCTCGGATGAAAAATGAATGCCCTTTCGTCTTAACGAGGCAAAATACAGCATTTTAAACTAAATCAAGGGCCATAACTCCGTTGTTACTGGTCCGGTCTAGCTGGCTTTCAAACTTGCTTGAAATTTTATTAATATTAAAGTTTGGTAATGATCGGACTTAAAATGAAGGCGCCATCGTCTTAACATGGCAAACATTTTAACTAAATCAAGGGCCATAACTCCGCTGTTACTGGTCCGATCTGGCTGGTTTTCAAACTTTCCGAGTTTTTATTAATATTAACAATCTGTTAAAGTTTGGTAAAGATCGAATGAAAAATGAAGGCCCTATCGTCTTAACAGCATTTGTAACTAAATCAAGGGCCATATCTATGTTGTTACTGGAGCGATCTGGTTGGTTTTAAAACCTTTCCGAGCTTTTATATTGATATTAACAATCTGTTTGGTAAATATCGGATACAAAATGAAGGCCCTATCGTCTTAACGAGGTGAAAGTTAACAGACGGACGACAGACGACGGACGACAGACAAGTCGCCATCCCATAAGCTTCAGTAGAGCTAAAACCGAACGCCCTATTGTCTTAACGAGGCAAAATATAGCATTTTTGATGTGATACCTTGCCTTTTATTCATCTTTGTAATTGTTGTTTGTTTCTCTGTGTGTTTGTCGTTGCCTGTGATCCTTGAATGATACATTTCCTGTTCGATTTTTATATCTACTATTTATACATAGAGGATATTTTCGGTATGGCGTGAATATAGGATTTATTTTCATCGAGAAGTGAGAAAACTTATATTTTCACGAGTGCTTTAGAACGAGTGAAAATATTTGACGTCAATGATGTCAATAACTTCAACAGCGGCATTACGTCATTTTCGGTATTTCGCATGTGAAATATAAACAATGAAAATTTAATGTTTTATTTTAATAATAAAATCCACTAGTCTACTGTAAAGTATATAATACACTACATTACTTACACCAGCTATTTAGTTTGTTAATTACTTTATCATTTCTACATCTTCAAAATATAATCCAATGGCATATCTATACATCCTTTTGCTTGAAACTGATCAAATCCACCCAGGCAATTATGTACAATTGATTCGCACCTATTGAAATAAGCACTCACTGTGATTAGGGTCTTAGCTGTATGGACCAGATGTGATCTCGGGTATTTTAGAGGTCGAGGGTCCAGGATTTTTTATTCGAATGCTACTGGTTCAAGCGAACGGTCATTAACAGGTTTGCCGTTCCAAATGTTGTAGCGGAAAGTGGCTGCGGCCATGATTGTTTTTATCGAGTCAAGATGGCAGTGATAACTCAGTTGACCTGGTCCAAACACGGTTTAAAAGGCATAGAGTGAGCACAGTTGGTGATAGCAATGATCTGTCACATAAAATTATTGTTCCAAATTAAGATAATTTATCCAACGACCAGAAAATCTCCATTATCTCTGCTAAAGTGTCATAGACGAGACGAAAGTTGATCTAGTAGAAAGATAGACTCTAACATATGCTTACAATCAAAAGTTTCGAAAATGCAGACTGTCATTAAATCCCATACGTGATAAGTTATACGTACCGTGATACGGTACG
Source organism: Cyrtodaria siliqua (assembly GCA_037043455.1). Classification (NCBI taxonomy): domain Eukaryota; kingdom Metazoa; phylum Mollusca; class Bivalvia; order Adapedonta; family Hiatellidae; genus Cyrtodaria; species Cyrtodaria siliqua. The sequence continues at coordinate 79,511 of JAWPHD010010552.1, forward strand.
TATCACGCTCCTCAAATATAAATCCATTGGCACTGAAGCGAGGGCACGACGCAAACATCTTTCATTTAAAATTCCCTGATAATCGCAGAGGGGTTTGCCTTCAAACCATATCGATTTCATGAGTGAAACTCTTCCAATCCAGGCTGGAATAGCAATTAACAGGGCACACAGACTGGATAGATTCTCGACAAGTGGGCAGCGTCGTATTAAATATTGTGGCATTCTGTGACTATCGTGACTCGGGGCTCATGTTTTCTAAGGCGTACAGACTGAAGAACACCAGTATGGCAAAAGCCGTGTCTAACCACCAGTGATAAAAAGAGCTTTAGTAAATTGATATGGGCAAGCAGCTCCGTATCAGCAATCTGGATAGTAACTACAGTTTACCCAGCCAAAGTTATGACGAATGGAAGAGTAGTACGTGTCGTGTCTCCTAAATGAGGACTCGAATTATGCGTGGAAGTCGGATCGACTCTCATCTGTTTGACCCAGATATAGGTCAACCACAGTAACCCGTGCAATCATCCTATATCGTAGGCTGTCATAACACAAGGGTATCATTATCAACTCAATAGCTCTCCCCCTCCAGATTCTCACTTGAACATTTCTGAACATGAGCGTGCTGCTTTATAAACAGTCAATCAACCGCATATTCTTATCGATACCGAATCAGAAGCGATCCGAAAACTCATGTAACATCTCTAACAACTTATCGTGCTGCCAGATCACCGACACAGCAGGGATCTAGGGACCACGATAGAGCTCCGATCAGGCAGCTGCAGCCCCGCAGTCTATCACGTCAATTGCTTGATCAAGACAGCTTTAGACCCTGGACTCCAAATCAGGATACGTATGTTGAACCTTCTGACAATACGAACTTGGCTCGACCCAATAATACCCAATAGGACGCTTGGAAAACGAACGACGATACTGTAATAACAAACGATAACATTAAATGTGCTACTTTAAAATGTATGAAGGCTGAAACAAAAATAATTAGCCAGATTGTGTTGAAACAATAAATAATTAAGACATGTTTTGATGGAAACAAATCTTGATAACACAATTAAATACATACTGAAGAGGACATCCTTTGGAAGCCACAATCACAAACAAAAGAGAACAAATAGCAGACGCGGTTTTATTGAGTCTGTTCGTGAGAGGTATTAAGGTGCAACACCTCTCACGCCCCCTAGCACCGACTTAAGCGGTATTCTGATTTAAAGGGACTGGATGCGATCTAAAAGAGTGATTGGTGTCAATCCAAATATAAAATGAAAACCTTCATAATGTGCTTCAGTTTCATATCAAATGTCTATATACATTAAATCAAGCCGCATGTTACCTGGTTAATTATTGTTAAGGAACATGTTTATTCTGAAAAAAAACTCTAAGAATCGGCTGCGTTTGTTTGCTAAATCATAAATATCACTTTAAATGGGGACTATATTGCTAAAGTTGTACATATAACTCAAATACGAGGGATGTTCTAGAAGTCCGTGTACTGATATTCTAATTTGTTTATGACCATAAAAATCGAAATAAAGCTTACATCACCAGAAACAATAATTTTTAATATCTTAGAACATATAATTTCACTATGCTCCCATCAAAACTGTCCTGTAAACGAGTGTTCTCATATCATGTGTGTCGTGCGCACGGAGCAGACATATTTTCACGTTCTCTGTATTACTGTTTACCTTTGCAGCTCTATTCAAAACACTCCATGCCAGCGGAAATATATTTGCGGTGACGCTCAATACATTTTTATATGTATCTATGTACCAGTCACTGTCAAACGACTACACACTAGTCTGCCAAGATCACGCACAGTGAATCGCATGTCTTCAGAAATTAACGTTTTCATTCTCTCTGGCAATGATTTATTGACACTAACTGTTCTTCCACATCTTTGGTCATGATCAATTGCAAATGTATCTTTTGTCCAGGAAGATTTCGCTTCGCCGAAAGTTCCGTCCGCAAATACAGGGACTGATTTGGATAAAAATGCTTTTCCGGAAGAAAAATTGCCGATATGTGATTAAAATAATTTCAAGTCGAACTATGTTGATCGGATTCGTCAAATTTACAGTGAAATAAAAGAATTGCAGGTGTGTTTGTCGGAACATATTAAATCATTAACCGAACAAATATGTCAATTGAAGGATGAAATTTGCAGTTTGAGGAAGCAAATCTCACTGTCAAATGAGCTAGATAGATTGGACACATTATCAGGTTGTACGCAGGAAATGAGCAACAATCTCAACAGCCACACTGGTAGCATGCAACGGCGACTGCGATCTGTTATGGACACTTTGAAAAGATTCACCAACACTTTCAAAGACGTGAACAGTCACCACGTACGGATGAAACGATTGTTAAGCACACATCTGCTCCAAAGGAAAACAGATCCACGGCCGCGGTGACGGGTGATATCACAGTCTTGAACGAACCCATTCAACAAAAAAACCTCTAATACAATACTTGTAGGAGATTCCATATTCAAAGGCATCAAAAGGATCGGACTTCCTGTGAACACTGATATAAGATCGTGTCCAGGTGCAAACGCAAGGGATATATCATTTAACCTTCGAAACTGGGATATAAATGAATATCAAATAATAGTAATATATGCTGGTGGCAATGATGGCGCATCCGGAACACCTAAGCCGGTTTACTCTGAACTCAAACACGCTATTGATTTTTACAGCGGTGCAAAATACCAGTCTATATATGTACACTTTGCCCGAGACGGCATTCATCTAAATATACTTTTCAGCCGGAAATTAGACTCGTGTGTCAATCGATGTTTACCAGTATTCAAGCGACGGGCACAATCACCAACCACACGTGTGCCTATTAAGGATCAAGAAGACGCCTGGTCAGGAAAGGATCAACGCTGGGATCGTCGGGATAGTCGGAAGGTATACTGCTCAGTCTGCAAAAAGACCAGCCATGCAACTAGCGACAAACGACAACCACATTCACCATCCGTGAACAGACGCCCGAGGCACAGTGATGATGGTGGTTGGCAGCGAAAGTCCATGAAAGATCACTACACTCAAAACTGCAGACGACATATTCAAAATGAACAGAAGCTTTACTCTCCATGAAGTAGCTATGTTGATGACTCGAACAGCGGACACAGAGCACTCGGTGCCAGCGGTGTTTATGCTTACGAACATCAGGATATTTCCGGCAAGCACTCACATGTAATAAGTTACAACAAATATGAAATATTAGCATTATCATGTGAAATATGTAATAAGACAATTTACACGTGTAATAACTCGGTGGGAAAGATTCTTTCGTTAAATGCCCTCTTAAAATATTTAGTCGAACATCAGACTATAATTCTGTGCTATATAATTTAACATGCCAGTATTCATTTTATGAAGTACATTTATACATAAACTCTTTTGAAACAGCGCATTATCTTATATAACACCGCTTTAAATTATACTAACTATCTACTGAGCGAAAATTCATTATCGACATTTTACGATGATTTATATCAATCAACATTGCAAATAAATACTACAAATAATGCTATTATTAAGGGAGAATATAACTCACCCGATAACTCAAATAGTAATTCATTACATGGAAATGCGCGTTTACATGATAAGGATTATGACAAAAGGAATAAATATTGCCAATTTAAATATACATCACCTGTTACCAAAATTAGATGAAATTAAATATCAATAGACACGCACTAATTCAACCAAAATTCTTGGATTATGTGAAACCTTTCTCACAGAAAATGCATGCGCTAATATTTTGCAGATTCCCGGATATACATTTGAAAGGCGAGTCGGAAAGGAGGCTGTCTTATAGTATTTATTTCAAATCAAATCACATAGACTCGTCGACTTGATATAAAGTCAAAAGAAATTGAATCCATATGGATTCAAGTTAATATACAGGGCTCTAAATCGTTGCTTTTAAATTTTGTTTATAGACCACAAAATGTACATCAATATATGAAAGACAAATTGAAACTGCTGACATTTTTTAAATTCGAAACTCATTCATGGTGACTTACATCCTAATTACATGCATACTAATTCAGCCGAATTGTTCAAAAACAAGAGATGGCAATCGTTTATACAGAAATTTGACCTAACACAATTAGTGACAACTCCAACGATTGTAACTCAAAAGAGTTCATATTGGAATTTGTGCTTTAAAGGACAAATTACTGTTATTTAAGTGGCCATATACCATTTATTGTATTACATTCTGCCGGTGCAATTTATAACATGACACCGGCAGCGTGGTTATAACTTCCACTTTTTTAAAAATTTCATAGGGAAGGGCGATACATGGTTTATACGGTACAAAAAAATAATTTTTCAGTATTCGCAACATAAAACGTACTGTTAAGCCTGATGTAAAAATGTTTGTATGTTGGTAGTCATTTTGTAACGAAGTAATTGTTGCAGAGGATTGTAATTATTTAGGATTAATACAGAGTGTAACGTTTGCAGTACTCTCTTTGTCTTTGTTAGATGACATTATATGGCGTATGGCGTAGTAGGTTTTCCTCGCGTTGCATTAATTTTAGATTTTCTTCTAAATCGTGTAATTTTTCCAACGGAAAAAGAAGCAATACTGAATAGTCGTCATGTAAAATAACCTTTTTATTAGATAACTCAAAATAACGTATTTTTAATTAATAACGTACTTGTTAACAAATCGCCCTGGTAGATATTATATGCTAACACCGGTAACTCTTTATTTAAGGGAAGTAACTGTTCCTTCCTAATACGTGATTCAATGTTCGATTTGTCCCCCTTTGATTTCCTTTCAGCGTTTATTGTTTATGTTTAAGTGAACCTGTGTTTCTCGTTTTATGAATCGGAGAGTGATGCCCTTGAGCTAAGTTGGTGCATTGAAGATGGTCGGCGGCAGAATTGACCAGATGCTGTTAATGAAAACAGTGTTCATTTTTATAAATTTTATAATTATTTTTCGCCATTAAAAAATTACGAAATATCAACAAATGAAGTGCATTGGGTTTTAAGGTGCACCAATGTATGATCTCCTCCAAAACCACTTATTCCATTCTTGAGTCAATTTAGGTCATACTCTGTATTGTTTGTTATTTAGTTGTGGTGATCGCTGTACTGGTTTTCTATTTGGTAATCCATACAGAGGTCTCTGAAATATATTGTACGGTTTGCTTTAATGCAAAGTCAAGTTGTTGGTCTTTGCAATTGAAACGGTCGTTGTACTGACTTTCTATCACAGACAAAGGACGCTACTTATTGATCTCTGCATGTGGACACTTACATTCATCTGTCACCTTCTCTTAATCATTGCATTCATAATTATTCTAACATCAATAATGTCACCATCCTGTATATAAATCACAGTCATTATAGGAGTTCTCTTTGGCTCTTGGTTTTCGTTTGTAAGTAACAAAGTTAAATGCTTCACCAAATTATCACCGGAACTTCCTTTATATGTCCCATTGAGCACTCTATGCTATATTCAATAGCTGTCAGTAAAAAACAAATGTCACGTTTACTAACTGTAACAACAATAATCACGGGCTTTCTCACTAAACTAACTGACTAGATCTACGACATCGTCAAACTCCTCATCGTCCCTTGCGGTGTACATGCATGTCTGTTATCGACGCCTCCATTTGCAATCCCCGAGCCAAAAAGAGACTACGCCTTTCTCTTACTTGTTTTCTTCGTGGAGTTTACGAGATTCAGGAGTAGCGTAATATATAAATAACATGTGTACAGGTAGTGACCGACCAGGTATGTAAACAAAATGTTCATGCATTTCATTTGTGTATTGATTGTGAGCATTTATTTTGTTTCTTTAAATAAACCTTGCATGCGTATTTGATTTTTTAATGGATAGCAATAGCTAGATAAGGATATCTAGGTAACATATTACAAGCTATAAATGAAAAAGAAGATTTATACTATTGAGTTCTGATTCCTGTTAGATTCACTGCCCTATTAAAACCGTTATTAGTTTAGTTTTGAGATGAGTTCTAATGTAGACTGACTGTTAAAATTATTAAAGAAACATGTTCCCACTCTTCTTTATTTACGGACCGAGTATCTTGTAGAAATTATAAAAATAATGATTTTGAAATACTAAAGATAATTTAATGTTTATTTATGTATGAAAGAAATAAACGTAAAGTTGTCTTTCATGTTTTAAAAATCTTCTTGAACATTCATTTAAATAAATGTTACATTTCAGACATAATGTAAAAATACTTTAATTGTTGTCACATATATGTTTAATAGATAAATAGAATACATAATCATCAATTTTAAATATACTCTCTGTGGCCTGATCCCATTAAAGTGTAAACAAATACAAGTAAATACAAGCTGTGTGAAGTTGCCTGTGAGATCGTATTCAATATCAAGCTGGGATTTCAATGTCAAGCTAGCTCTGAGATCGATATTCGGTTAAACTAATAAGAAGGCATACTGAATACAGAGCTGGGTTTGAATTTCGAGCTGGCTCTGAGATCGATATTCGTTTTAATCGTACACCAAGGCATTATGAATGCAGAGCTGGGTTTGAATTTCGAGCTGGCTCTGAGATCGATATTCGTTTTAATAGTACACCAAGGCATTATGAATGCAGAGCTGGGTTTGAATTTCGAGCTGGCTCTGAGATCGGTATTCGTTTTCAACGTATAACAAGCCATTTTGAATATGGAGCTGGCTTTGAATTTCGAGCTGGCTCTGAGATCGATATTCGTTTGAAACGTAAAACAAGGCATTTTGAATACAGAGCTGGGTTTGAATTTCGAGCTAGCTCTGAGATCGATATTCGTTTTAAACATACACAAAGTCATTTTGAATGCAGAGATGGATTTGAATTTCAAGCTGGCTCTGAGATCGGTATTCGCTTTAAACGTATAACAAGCTATTTTGAATATGGAGCTAGGTTTGAATTTCTAGCTGGCTTTGAGATCGATATTCGTTTCAAACGTATAACAAGGCATTTTGAATACAGAGCTGGGTTTGAATTTCGAGCTGGCTCTGAGATCGATATTTGTTTCAAACAGACACAAAGTCATTTTGAATGCAGAGCTGGGTTTGAATTTCGAGCTGGCTCTGAGATCGATATTCGTTTTAAACGTGAGTCAAGTCATTTTGAATATCGAGCTGAGTTTCAATTTCGAGCTGGCTCTGAGATCGGTATTCGTTTTAAACGTATAACAAGGTATTTTGAATACAAAGCTGGGTTTGAATTTCGAGCTGGCTCTGAGATCGATATTCGTTTTAAACATACATAAAGTCATTTTGAATGCAGAGCTGGGTTTGAATTTCGAGCTGGCTCTGAGATCGGTATTCGTTTTAAACTATAACAAGCTATTTTGAATTTCGAGCTAGTTTTTAATTTCGAGCTGGCTCTGAGATCGATATTCGTTTTAAACGTATAACAAGGCATTTTGAATACAGAGATGGGTTTGACTTTCGAGCTGGCTCTGATATCGATGTTCGTTTTAAACATACACAAAGTCATTTGGAATGCAGAGCTCGGTTTGAATTTCGAGCTGGCTCTGAGATCGATATTCGTTTTAAACGTGAACCAAGTCATTTTATATATCGAGCTGGGTTTGAATTCCGAGCTGGCTTTGAGATCGGTATTCGTTTTAAACGTATAACAAGCCATTTTGAATATCGAGCTGGGTTTGAATTTCGAGCTGGCTCTAAGATCGATATTCGTTTTAAACGTACACCGAGGCATTATGAATGCAGAGCTGTCTTTGAATACAGAGATGGCTCTGAGATCGATATTCGGTTGAACTTATAAGAAGGCATACTGAATACAGAGCTGGGCTTGAATTTCGAGCTGGCTCTGAGATCGATATTCGTTAAAAACATACACTAAGGCATTATGAATGTAGAGTTTGGTTTGAATGCAGAGCTGGCTCTGAGATCGATATTCGTTTAAAACTTACACCGAGTCATTTTGAATGCAGAGCTGTGTTTGAATACTGAGCTGGCTCTGAGATCGATATTCGTTTCAAACATACACAAAGTCATTTTGAATGCAGAGCTGTGTTTGAATTTCGAGATGGCTCTGAGATAGATATTCGTTTTAAACGTGAACCAAGTCATTGTGAATATCGAGCTGGGTTTGAATTTCGAGCTGGCTCTGAGATCGGTATTCGTTTTAAACGTATCACAAGTCATTTTGAATACAGAGCTGGGTTTGAAGTTCGAGCTGGCTCTGAGATCGATATTCGTTTTAAACATACACAAAGTCATTTTGAATGCAGTGCTGGGTTTGAATTTCGAGCTGACTCTGAGATCGGTATTCGTTTTAAACGTATAACAAGCTATTTTGAATATGGAGCTGGGTTTGAATTTCGAGCTGGCTTTGAGATCGATATTTGTTTTAAACGTATAACAAGGCATTTTGAATACAGCTCTGGGTTTAAATTTCGAGCTGGCTCTGAGATCGATATTCGATCTAAACGTGAACAAAGTCATTTTGAAAATCCAGCTGGGTTTGAATATCGAGCTGGCTATCTTCGAGCTGGCTCTGTGATCGATATTCGTTTTAAACGTATACCAAGGCATTATGAATTCAGAGCTGGGTTTGAATAGAGAGATGGCTCTGAGATTGATATTCGGTTAAACTTACAAGAAGGCATACTGAATACAGAGCTTAGTTTGAATTTCGAGCTGGCTCTGAGATCGATATTCGTTATAAACATACACTAAGGCATTATGAATGCAGAGTTGGGTTTGAATGCAGAGCTGGCTCTGAGATCGATATTCGTTTTAAACTTACACCGAGTCATTTTGAATGCAGAGCTGTGTTTGAATACTGAGCTGGCTCTTAGATCGATATTCGTTTTAAACATACACAAGGTCATTTGGAATGCAGAACTGTGTTTGAATTTCGAGCTGGCTCTGAGATCAGTATGCCTTCTTATAAGTTTAACCGAATATCGATCTCAGAGCCCACTCTGTATTTAAACCCAGCTCTGCAATCATAATGCCTTGGTGTACGTTTAAAACGAATACCGACCTCAGAGCCAGCTCTGCATTCAAACCCAGCTCTGTATTCTAAATTACTTGGTGTATGTTTAAAACGAATATCGATCTCAGAGCCAGCTCTGTATTCCAACCCAGCTCTGCATTCAAAATGACTTTGTGTATGTTTATAACGAATATCGATCTCAGAGCCAGCTCTGCATTCAACCCAACTCTGCATTCATATTGCCTTAGTGTATGTTTATAACGAATATCGATCTCGGAGCCAGCTCGAAATTCAAACCCAGCTCTGCATTCAAAATGACAGGGTGAATGTTTAAAATGAATATCGATCTCAGAGCCAAGTGAAATTCAAAGCCAGCTCTGCATTCAAAAAATGACTTTGTGTATGCTTAAAACGAATATCGATCTCAGAGCCAGCTCAGTATTCAAACACAGCTCTGCATTCAAAATGACTCGGTGTAAGTTTAAAACGAATATCGATCTCAGAGCCAGCTCTGCATTCAAACCCAACTCTGCATTCATAATGCCTTAGTGTATGTTTAAAACGAATTTCGATCTCAGAGCCAGCTCGAAATTCAAACCCTGCTCTGCATTCGAAATGACTTGGTTCACGTTTAAAACGAATATCGATCTCAGAGCCAGCTCGAAATTCAAACCCAGCTCTGCATTCAAAATGACTGTGTATATGTTTAAAACGAATATCGATCTCAGAGCCAGCTCGAAATTCAAACCCAGCTGTGCATTCAAAATGACTTTGTGTATGTTTAAAACGAATATCGATCTTAGAGCCAGCTCGATATTCAAACCCAGCTCTGTATTCCAAATGGCGTGTTATACGTTTAAAACGAATACCGATCTCAGAGCCAGCTCGAAATTCAAACCCAGCTCGATATTCAAAATGACTTGATCCACGTTTAAAACGAATATCGATCTCAGAGCCAGCTCGAAATTCAAACTCAGATCTGCATTCAAAATGACTTTGTGTATCTTTAAAACGAATATCGATCTCAGAGCCAGCTCAAAATTCAAACCAAGCTCTGAATTCAAAATGCCTTGTTATACGTTTAAAACCAATATCGATCTCAGAGCCAGCTCGAAATTCAAACCCAGCTCTGTATTCAAAATGCCTTGTTGTTTGCTGAAAATGAATATCGATCTCAGAGCCAGCTCTTTATTCCAATCCAGCTCGATATTCAAAATGACTTGGTATATGTTTAAAACGAATAGCGATCTCAGAGCCAGCTCTGTATTCAAACCCAGCTCTGCATTCATAATGCCTTAGTGTATGTTTAAAACGAATTTCGGTCTCAGAGCCAGCTCGAAATTCAAACCCAGCTCTGCATTCAAAATGACTTGGTTCACGTTTAAAACGAATATCGATCTCAGAGCCAGCTCGAAATTCAAACCCAGCTCTGCATTCAAAAGGACTGTGTGTATGTTTAAAACGAATATCGATCTCAGAGCCAGCTCGAAATTCAAACCCAGCTGTGCATTCAAAATGACGTTGTGTATGTTTAAAACGAATATCGATCTTAGAGCCAGCTCGATATTCAAACCCAGCTCTGTATTCAAAATGGCTTGTTATACGTTTAAAACGAATATCGATCTCAGAGCCAGCTCGAAATTCAAACCCAGCTCTGCATTCAAAATGACTTTTTGTATGTTTAAAACGAATATCGATCTCAGAGCCAGCTCATAATTCAAACCAAGCTCTGAATTCAAAATGACTTGTTATACGTTTAAAAGCAATATCGATCTCAGAGCCAGCTCGAAATTTAAACCCAGCTCTGTATTCAAATTGCCTTGTTGTTTGCTTAAAATGAATATGGATCTCAGAGCCAGTTCTTTATTCCAACCCAGCTCGATATTCAAAATGACTTGGTATATGTTTAAAACGAATATCGATCTCAGAGCCAGCTCTGTATTCAAACCCAGCTCTGCATTCGTAATGCCTTAGTGTATGTTTAAAACGAATTTCGATCTCAGAGCCAGCTCGAAATTCAAACCCAGCTCTGCATTCAAAATGACTTGGTTCACGTTTCAAACGAATATCGATCTCAGAGCCAGCTCGAAATTCAAACCCAGCTCTGCATTCAAAATGACTGTGTGTATGTTTAAAACGAATATCGATCTCAGAGCCAGCTCGAAATTCAAACCCAGCTGTGCATTCAAAATGACGTTGTGTATGTTTAAAACGAATATCGATCTTAGAGCCAGCTCGATATTCAAACCCAGCTCTGTATTCAAAATGGCTTGTTATACGTTTAAAACGAATACCGATCTCAGAGCCAGCTCGAAATTCAAACCCAGCTCGATATTCAAAATGACTTGATCCACGTTTAAAACGAATATCGATCTCAGAGCCAGCTCGAAATTCAAACCCAGCTCTGCATTCAAAATGACTTTGTGTATGTTTAAAACGAATATCGATCTCAGAGCCAGCTCATAATTCAAACCAAGCTCTGAATTCAAAATGACTTGTTATACGTTTAAAAGCAATATGGATCTCAGAGCCAGCTCGAAATTTAAACCCAGCTCTGTATTCAAAATGCATTGTTGTTTGCTTAAAATGAATATCGATCTCAGAGCCAGTTCTTTATTCCAACCCAGCTCGATATTCAAAATGACTTGGTATATGTTTAAAACGAATATCGATCTCAGAGCCAGCTCTGTATTCAACCCAGCTCTTCATTCATAATGCCTTGGTGTACGTTTAAAACCAATATCGATATCAGAGCCAGCTCGGAATTCAAATCCAGCTCTGCATTCAAAATGCCTTGTTATACGTTTAAAACGAGTATAGATCTCAGAGCCAGCTCGGAATTCAAACTAAGCTCTGTATTCAAAATGCCTTGTTATACGATTAAAACGAATATAGATCTCAGAGCCAGCTCGAAATTCAAACCCAGCTCTGTATTCAAAATGCCGTGTTATACGTTTAAAACGAATATCGATATTAGAGCCAGCTCGAAATTCAAACCCAGCTCGATATTCAAAATGACTTGGTTCACGTTCAAAACGAATATCGATCTCAGAGCCAGCTCTGCATTCAAACCCAGCTCTGCATTCAAAATGACTTTGTGTATGTTTAAAACGAATATCGATCTCAGAGCCAGCTTGAAATTCACACAAGCTCTGTATTCAAAATGCCTTGTTATACGTTTAAAACGAATATCAATCTCAGAGCCAGCTCGAAATTCAAACCCAGCTCAATATTCAAAATGGCTCGGTTCACGTTTAAAACGAATATCGATCTCAGAGCCCGCTCGAAATTCAAACCCAGCTCTGCATTCAAAATGACTTTGTGTATGTTTAAAACGAATATCGATCTCAGAGCCAGCTCGAAATTCAAACCCAGCTCTGTATTCAAAATGCCTTGTTATACGTTTAAAACGAATACCGATCTCAGAGCCAGCTCAAAATTCAAACCCAGCTCGATATTCAAAACGACTTGGTTCCCGTTTAAAACGAATATCGATCTCAGAGCCAGCTCGAAATTCAAACCCAGCTCGAAATTCAAATTGACTTTGTGTATGTTTAAAACGAATATCGATCTCAGAGCCAGCTCGAAATTCAAACCCAGCTCTATATTCAAAATGCCTTGTTATACGTTTAAAACGAATACCGATCTCAGAGCCAGCTCGAAATTCAAACCAAGCTCGATATTGAAAATGACTTGGTTCACGTTTAAAACGAATATCGATCTCAGAGCCAGCTCGAAATTCAAACCCAGCTCTGTATTAAAAATGCTTTGTTATACGTTTAAAACGAATATCGATCTCAGAGCCTGCTCGAAATTCAAACCCAGCCCGATATTCAAAATGACTTGGTTCACGCTCGAAATTCAAACCCAGCTCTGCATTCAAAATGACTTTGTGTATGTTTAAAACGAATATCGATCTCAGAGCCAGCTCAGTATTCAAACACAGCTCTGCATTTAAAATGACTCGGTGTAAGTTAAACACGAATATTGATCTCAGAGCCAGCTCTGCATTCAAACCCAACACTGCATTCATAATGCCTTAGTGTATGTTTATAACGAATATCGATATCAGAGCCAGCTCGAAATTCAAACCCATCTCTGTATTCAGTATGCCTTCTTATAAGTTTAACTGAATATCGATCTCAGAGCCATCTCTGTATTCAAAGCCAGCTCTGCATTCATAATGCCTTGGTG
>JAWPHD010010553.1:0-92687 GCA_037043455.1 Cyrtodaria siliqua
CACTTTTTCACAAACTGTATGCACTAGATTTTGCAAACTTTGCTCTTATAGTTGTATCTTGGGTGGTACATGGCAATGTGCCAAAGCAAATGTGGAAGTGACCTAGACCCTCTCCAAGCAAAGGGCAGATAACTAAATAATGTTTAGGTCCAACTTTTGCGTTTAGGTCACTTTTTCACAAACTGTATGCACTATAGACCTTTAAAACTTTGCTTATAGTTGTATCTTGAGTGGTACATTGCAACGTGACAAAGCAAATGTCGAAAGTAACTTTGACCCTCCAAGCAAGGGCAGATAACCTTATAATTTTTACCTTCAACTTTGGCGTTTAGATTACATGAGCAACAATTCAACGTTCCACTGTTTCGCATCTCTGTTTAAAGCCTTTCATATTGTGTTTATAGAGTTCAGATTTTCAAACTTTAAGATATATATATAACTTGTCACTAGTAGGTTTAGAAACAGTATACATATGTTGTTAAACTTTTCTGTTGATGGCAGGATAGGCACTTTAAATAGAGAAATAAAACTGTTACTTCGCTCTTCCAAAATACACTGGGAGCGTTATTTTCTCTGCCTGAACAATATTTTTGAAAATAACAATACTGCAATTATAGAGGTTTCAACTTTAAAGCTTGATACATCCTGCAATATTGCCATATGTCCCTTTAAGATCATGCATGTAAGCAATCAGTGAAATAAATCTTTTAAAAGTTAAATAATGCTGTGAAACATAGTTTCTATTTCCACTGCCAGATCTGCTTTCTTCACTTTAAAATTACTTTTGGAAAATATGTGTTCAGTTTATATATATTTCACTTCGATGTGTCACAAAGACAGTGAAATATTGTTCTGCAAATCTCTGAATAATGTTTTGAAAATTTCTTAAAGGGACACATGGCAATCTTGAGTTTTATTCAGGTATTAAAATTTCCTCCTCGATTTACGTATCCTGCGTCATTTTTTACTTTAAAACTGCTTGCATATAATTAAATGAAAAATTGAGATATTCAATTTTCTTCACTATTTTTCCAAGCTTTTAAATATATTATTGGTGCAATATTATAAAAAGTTAGTAATAGGTAAACATAATTTGCCTTAAACTATTCTAATAATTAATATTAATGATTGAACAAATGCAAGTTAAGAGAAAAACTAACGGGACGCCGTGAGTTTTTAACAAATCAAGATTGCCGTGTGTCCCTTTAATATATATTAATAAACACTGCCGAGTGCAATACACTTTAGATGTCAGAATGCCGTCTTTTGTGCATGAGTAAATTATGATTAGTGAAAATAAGAAATTCGCCATGTAATTAATACATAAATACAACATTTCATGTTTCGGCGCAAAATCATATTTTATTTTATCTGGGGAGAGATTTCACTAATGCTTGGCATCTTTAATGTGTAGGTCGAGCACAGCAAACCAACACTTTCTTAGGGGTGGCCTTTTTCCTGTTGATCATTACATCGATCTCAGTACTTCTGTCAACAATAAAAAAAAACACATCTCGGTATTTAGATTTTCTTTCATTTCCTTTAAATAATTATTTATATATTTTTCTTCTGGTGTATTTATCTGTAACTTTAGCAAACATATTTTGAATCCCAAGCGAACAAACACCTCTTCATTTATATCTAAATGTTTGCTGACATTGCTACAGGACTATTAATTACACATGCTCCTTTCAATTTCCCTTCAAACGGTTCAGATAGCCGTGTCTTCCATCACTGTTTACTTTATCAATTTCCATTAAAACCTACATGTATGTCATTCAGAAAAATACATGTACATATGTACCTTTGCTTATAACATACACAATAACATTTATTCCGACAGTTTCATTCTTATTGCCGCTCGTTGTCATAGTATAGATTGTATACTATGACTTTTCTTGTTATATTTCTTTCTATAGGACCATTTTTCTAATTTGCGTTACCTCAATACATGTAATGATAACATGTACATACTATTTCGTCAGCATATTATTCTAACAGATCCAGAAATTTATTGTGTTAAGTAAATATATCGTCGAAAAAAGTATGTACCATCCAGTAAAGCATTAATATAATAGTATGGCAATCCACCTACACACTCACATGTTCATTCACCAACACGGGCATGTGTAACAACATACCAGCAGTAGCAGAAAGGTAGAAAAAATAACAACAAATTAGAACAAATAAAATAGGTTGTAACATTTAATTGTCACCAAAAACATGTATTTAAAAAATATTTTGTCAAACATTTTTGTCGTTACATTACTTACATTACGTGACATAATTTCTATGACATGAACGGAAAATTGCACCAGTCACGAACGAACGAGTATTCATTACACACCCATTATGACTTGACTACACGTCATTATTAGCGAATGTTGACGTTTATTGTTACACTGAAAGTAAACGGAGCTTGTAAATGCGTATGCAGTAAAACCAAATTTAGTAGTTGCAGAAATATAACAAAACTATGACTATTGTATGAATTCGTGAATGAAAATAAGAGAATTTAACATTACCAGAAAGAGACTAATTGAAACAACGTACACGATACAAACAATAAATTGAATTTTGAAGAACCTTCCATGGCTTATCCACTTTTCAGTATTTTTCAAAACATCCACCGTATAAATATCGATTTTTATTTTTTGAAGAAACAAAGTTGAGAGAATTTTTTAAACGACCTAACCTTCTGCACTTCATTGTAAATACTAGAAGAAAGTCAATGACCGCTCTGCCAGTCTTTCGTTAAATACGCGTGTTTCATATACCGTGTTGAAGGTTTTGTGCTCATCGACATTTTTGCCCGTTTTATTAGGGTTTTTCTTAACTTTCTTCGTTATCTAGTATTAGACACTGTTGTCGAGATTTGGCCCTCTTTTATGTGTACGTAGTTTACAAATTGTATTTCTCATGGATCGTTAATACTATTTCGTATCACAAATAACTATTAATTGACCCTTATTTCGTTTTTTACAGAACGGTATTACTTTTTGAATTACTTATACCTCAAAGCATGCAGTACGTTGCAAAATGATAGGGTCATAATCTCTTTTGATAAACCTTTTACAAAGATTACGAATATTAAAGTCCTCAACTCGAGTACAAGCTCTTGATTAACGAATAAGTTGAGACACATGCACAACATAAGAAGTTGCTCGGGGAACATCCCCATCCAAGTGGGGATTAAAATCATCTCTCTTGTCATAGAGTTTGCTAATTATTTCACCATTTTCACTCGAGAGATCTAAATCAAGAAAAGAAGCGTTATTATCAGATATATTAGCTTTGTTAAGCTGAAGTTCTTTAGGATAAATAGTATTAACCATAGTTGGAAAGTAAGGGTTATCAATGTTCAATATATCATCCAGATACCGAGAGATGTCATTAAACGCTTCAATAATATCTGCCTGGGTATCTGTTAAAAGACTCAACATGAAATCTCTTCCATAGCAAAATAAAAACAAATCTGCGACAAGTGGTGCACAGCTCGTACCCATAGGGATACCAACAATTTGTCTATAAACGGTGGTTCCATACCTGACGAAAATATTATCTAATAGGAAGATGAGTGCTTCACAAACTTCATAGCAAGTCCACATAGTATAATTGTCTAAACTGCCATTAGTAAAAAACGCTTTAATAGTATAACATGCCAAAAATGTAGTATTTTCTGTAGCGAATGTTTTTTGAATAAGAGAAATTAGCTTGTCTTTAATAAGGTGATGTTGTGGTTATATAATGTAGAAAAGTCCTAAGTGATTATTGATGAAATTGACCTTTATTGGAACTTTTATCAAGAACGTCTCCTGAATTTTTTAATTAAGTAAATTAATCCCAGAGTTTTTAGAAGTTTTATCACAATATAGTTGAAAATTAGAATTAGAATTAGATCAGGCACTAGAATTTGAAATAAAGCGAGCCTTATACGGATTTTTATGTAATTTAGGAATCCAGTCCATAGTAGGCAGTTTATTTTGCTTATCGTTTACACCAGCCTTGAAAGTAGTTCACCGAGTGATATATGCGGAAAGAACAACATCCTAGGTAGAATTAACAGGAGTTTACGAATTGGTGCTGCCGAGTTCCAGAGATAAAACATTGACGTAATGTAAACGTCAAACAATAATTACATTATTAGCTGCTTTATCTGCTGGAACTAGAACAAATTTATTATGGAATTCCTGAATTCCCGATTTTAAATTACGAAAGGAAAACCTAGGTCTCGGAGGAAGTAAAGAGGGGTTAGCATTATAAAAGTTAATACGTGTATATATACTTTTAAGAATCAACCTTTTCCAAGTTGAAAGCGAGCTTGGGTTCTCTACGACACCATTTTATACTAAATTCTGCAATGGAGTGGGCGATCTGGGCACTACAGGCATTAAAATTAATAGTTGAACGTAATCTATGTTTAGGACCTTTCGAAAACAAATGCCGAATATGTTTATCAACAGTATCAAAATTACCAGTGATAACCTGCTGGAGCATAGCAAAATTTAGATGTGTTGC
The DNA here is from genome assembly GCA_037043455.1 of Cyrtodaria siliqua. NCBI lineage: Eukaryota > Metazoa > Mollusca > Bivalvia > Adapedonta > Hiatellidae > Cyrtodaria > Cyrtodaria siliqua. The sequence goes on from JAWPHD010010553.1 coordinate 4,519, forward strand.
ATTCACATTCCTTAGAAGTATTATGTACTATATCAAGGTCAAAATCTATTTTGTTGTAGTTGAAAATAATATTTCTCATAGGCTTTTTATACTAATAACAAATTACAGGACTTTCGGAATTTTTGAAATATTTTGAGATAGAATCAACTACATGAGTATCTCGAAAAATACTAGGCATGTCAATGAAATCAATATCTTTATTAATATATAGTAGTTTTAGAAAATGAGTGATCAGACTCCTTGTCGATATGGGGTCGGAGAACATGTTGTGTGTAGCTTTGAGCTATGGAAGCAGTGTTATACAAGGGATCTGTACGAATGAAAATTGTGTCGGCTTCCTCGTTAATCAACCTTAGTGAAGAAATGGACAAAGAGGTAAGCCGTGAAAGCATAGAGTGCTTTACCGACTGTTTAAAAATAGTATGTAAATCAGCGACAGAAATAATTACACGCGATTTTCGTTTGATGTTACCATAAAGCCTAAGACCATGAGACCTAGATTTACGCTTTCGAATAGAAAATAAACAAATTCAATATAGGAATCTTTAGAAATATTTCCTTCTTGATAAATATTGTCATTAAGGCCGAGTTGATAAGGTGTCTGTAAGTTTTTCATCAACTTAAGTTCTGCAATATGTCTAGCTTTTATTTTAAAGCTTTTAGTAGCATCATTATCAAAAAAAATATATATTCAACCGATTGAACAGTTACCTGATGAGTAGCTTTTTAGTAAAACAAAGATTACGAATATTAAAGTCCTCAACTCGAGCTCAAGCTCTTGAAACAATTAAAATCATCTCTCTTATCATAGATTTTGCTAATTTTTTCACTATAAAAAATATTCTACTGAAATTAATTGGACTTGCCTTTATTAAATTAAGAATATTAAGAGAGTAACCCATTTAATAAAGACACTAGTCCCTAGACAATTTTAACAAAATATGTACGACAACAACATGAAAATTTATACAAAATATTATCTATTTTATACAATTGTTTGAGAAGGAATTCAACTTTATGATCTGATATATCTTGGGATTTCATTCCACATTACTGTCGCAGAGTAGGATATATACTTCCTTCAAAAACGTTTCTTATTCGGCTTCGCGAGGAATTCTTTATTTATTAATAATAAACTGTCGTGTATAATTGAGATAAAAGTAATATAAGCGTGAGGTTTGGTGAATCTGGTATAAACTCATTTGGGATTGTTTTGCCGCTGCACGTTCCAATGCGTTTCGGTTAACCGTGTTTGTAATATCGCTTTTAGTGTTTGTAATATTGCGTTTGTGTATGTAATATCGTGTTTTATGTATGTAATATTGCGTTAGTGTATGTAATATCGTGTTTTGTGTTTGTTATATTGCGTTTATGTATGTAATATCGTATTTTGTGTTTGTAATATTGCGTTTGTGTATGTAATATCGTGTTTGTTTGTATGTAATATTGCGTTTGTTTATGTAATATCGTGTTTTGTGTTTGTAATATTGCGTTTGTGTATGTAATATCGTGTTTTGTGTTTGTAATATTGCGTTTGTGTATGTAATATCGTGTTTTGTGTTTGTAATATCGTGTTTTGTGTATGTTATATTTTTTATGTATTTAATATTGCATTTGTGTATGTAATATCGTGTTTTGTGTTTGTAATATCGTGTTTTGGGTATGTAATATCGGGTTTTGTGTATGTAATATTTTTTCTGTATTTAATATTGCGTTTGTGTATATAATATCGTGTTTCGTGTTTGTAATATCCTGTTTTGTGTATGTAATATCGTGTTTTGTATATGTAATATTGCGTTTGTGTATGTAATAACGTGTTTTGTATTTGTAATATCGTGTTTTGTGTATGTAATATCAAGTTTGGGTATGTAATATCGTGTTTTGTGTTTGTAATATTGCGTTTGTGTATGTTATATCGTGTTTTGTGTTTGTAATATCGTGTTTTGGGTATGTAATATTTTTTATGTATTTAATATTGGGTTTGTGTATGGGATATCGTGTTTTGTGTTTGTAATATCGTGTTTTGTGTTAGTAATTTCGTGTTTTGTGTTTGTTATATGGTGATTTGTTTATGTAATATCGGATTTTGTGTATGTAATATTGCGTTTGTGTATGTTATATCGTGTTTTGTGTATGTAATATCGTGTTTTATGTTTGTAATATCGTGTTTTGTGTTTGTAATATTGCCTTTGTGTATGTATTATCGTGTTTGTGTATGTAATATTGCGTGTGAGTATTTAATATCGTGTTTTGTGTATGTAATATCGTGTTTTGTGTATGTAATATCGCGTTTGTGTATGTAATATCGAGTTTTGTCCATGCAATATTGCGTGTGAGTATGTAATATCGTGTTTTGTGTATGTAATATCGTGTTTTGTGTTTGTAATATCGTGTTTTTGTATGTAATATTGCGTGTGAGTATGTAATATCGTGTTTTGTGTATGTAATATCCTGTTTTGTGTTTGTAATATCGCGTTTGTGTATGCAATATTGCGTTTGTGTATGTAATATCGTGTTTTGTTTATGTAATATTGCGTTTGTGTATGTAATATCGTGTTTTGTGTTTGTAATATCGTGTTTTGGGTATGTAATATCGTGTTTTGTGTTTGTAATATTGCCTTTGTGTATATGATATCGTGTTTTGTGTTTGTAATATCGTGTTTTGTGTTTGTAATATCGTGTTTTGTGTTTGTTATATGGTGATTTGTTTATGTAATATCGGATTTTGTGTATGCAATATTGCGTTTGTGTATGTAATATCGTGTTTTGTGTATGTAATATCGTGTTTTATGTTTGTAGTATCGTGTTTTGTGTTTGTAATATTGCGTTTGTGTATGTATTATCGTGTTTGTGTATGTAATATTGCGTGTGAGTATGTAATATCGTGTTTTGTGTATGTAATATCGTGTTTTGTGTATGTAATATCGTGTTTTGAGTTTGTAATATCGCGTTTGTGTATGTAATATCGCGTTTGTGTATGTAATATCGAGTTTTGTGCATGTAATATTGCGTGTGAGTATGTAATATTGCGTTTGTGTATGTAATATCGCGTTTGTATATGTAATATCGCGTTTTTGCATGTAATATTGCGTGTGTGTATGTAATATTGTGTTTGTGTTTGTAATATCGCGTTTGTGTTTGTAATATCGTGTGTTGTGTATGTAATATCGTGTTTTGTGTATGTAATATTGCGTTTGTGTATGTAATATCCCGTTTTGTGTATTTAGTATCCTGTTTTGCGTTTGTTATATCGTGTTTTGTGTTTGTAATATCGCATACTTGTATTGCTTCTATTTAGCCATGTGATTGATCATTACTTTAAACCTATTTATTTTACAAACATTGAAACGAAAGCTCTCTGAACAGATAAAGTGTCTTGCTCAGTGTCACAACACATGGTTATGTTGTGGATCGAACCCACGACATTTGGATCATGGGTCCAACGCTCCACCATTGGACCACAGCGCTCCACTAAAGATTGATGATTGTCTTGAATTTATCGTTTGGGTAGATTGCATTCAGTGAATGAAACATTTTCCCATCGATATTTGTATATAATATACTTAACGCTATTAAAAGTGCACGTTTTTTATTTGTGTTTATTTCTAAGATCGATTGTAGTGTTATGTACATGTTAGAAACTATCCACATTCCCTATAAATCTAATGACAGATCAAAGTCATGTATTGAAAGGAGTCAAATCGGAATTATGCAATTGATATTTTAATTAAAAAAAAACACAAAATAAAAAAAAAAAGCGCTTTTATGGCTTTTAGTATATTAATATTACAAAGAAAGCGTAAAGTGTGCGGCAAAATGTTATGAGACTCTAAGCATATTCAATATATACGAATTAACAAGCGTGTGAAATTAATTCATTTTAGTCTATTAAACATTTGAAAGATGTTCTTGTTAAAATGTGCAATAAACATCAAGCTTCATCTATAAGTATTTATGACTTCTATATACAACGGTGATGATTTCATAATTTACACTGTATCGTTTTATCGGGACTCCTCGATTACATGGCGAGTGCAACTGTGAGTCAACCGAGCCACCGGGTACGCAATATCACCACATTTGTTTAAATGCCTTTTTGTTTTACTGTGATCCTTAATTCTACATTTCCTGCTCAACAGTTAGATCTATATTTATGTTCATTTGAATTTATGTTTATTTGAACATCGCAATGTACATGGTAGAATATCGCCGGGTACATGGTAGAATATCGCAGGGTACATGGTATAATATCACAGGATACACGGTAAAATATCGCAGATAACCTGGTAGAATATCACAGGGTACATGGTAGAATACCACAGGATACGTGATATAATATCGCAGGGTACATGGTAGAATATCGCAGGGTTCATGGTAGAATATCGCAGAGTACACGTTAAAATATCGCAGGGTACCTGGTAGAATATCACATGGTACATGGTAGAATACCACAGGATACCTAATCTTGGCCAGCTAGACCGTATCATGCATATGTCTTACTTGAAGGTATCGGTCAGGGCAGATTAGGCCAATTAAAGCGCCCACTAGCGATTAGTCCAATTTATTCGCGCGTTTTTTTCACGTGCAAAAAGTTGACGTTTGCGTGACGTCATGTTGTAAATAAACGTACAACGTCAATTGTTGATGCACCTGTTACCATTTTTGACGTCACATGCTGCTTCTCAAAAGTTGAAAGTAAGAAATTATTATGAAATTAATTTAGAAATAAGTGTTTTGAAAGTCTCGTTTAATCTCTCAAAATCTCGCCAAAATCGCCCAAAACGAGAGGGCGATTTTAAACGTCGTAGTTTCCCCAGGCCCCGTTCTGGATCCGTGCAGCATAGCGTAACGAAGAAATCAGAAGCGGGCCGGTTGACAGAGGCTACAGGATACCTGGAAGAATATCACAGGGTACATGGTCGAATATCATAGGGTACATAGTAGAATATCGCAAGGTAAACGGTAGAATATCGCAGGGTACACGGTAGAATAACGCAGGTACCTGGTAGAATATCGCAGGGTATATGGTCGCAGGGTACATGGTAGGATATCATAGGATACATGGTAGAATATCACAATGTTCCTGGTAACATATCACAAGGTACCTGGTCGAATATCACAAGGTACATGGTAAAATATCACAGGGTACTTGGTAGAATATCACAGGAACATGGTAGAATACATTTTTTCGTTACCATAAGTACGTGCTATGCTGCTCAATGCCAATCCGTGCGTATCAAACGGGACGGTGAAGTTCAGTTACTAGCCCTTGAATATTCAAACGTCATGATGTCGACCCGGTGGTGGCGTAATGATATATCGTTCACCTTGCATGTGGGAAGTCGTGGGTTCAATCTCCGGCCGGGTCACGCCATAGATGAATACTAAAATAAACAGTAGGTCCCAATAAATAATAAATACTGAAAAGGGGACCACTTGGTAGCAACACACACAAACAAAAGATGAAAGTAGTAGACTCGGTCCTATTGAGTCTGTTCTAACTCCATGTGGTCATCTGGCCTCTTTAATCGACATACACAGTTACATCTTACCCTATGGGTATGAACTGTGCACCACTTGTCGCAGATTTGTTTTTATTTTGCTATGAAAGAGATTTCATGTTGAGTCTTTCGCCAGATACCCAGACAAATGTTATTGAAGCCTTTAATGTCACCTCTCGGTATCTGGATGACACATTGAACATTGACAACCCTTTCTTTCCAACTATGGTTAATTATATTTAGCCTAAAGAACTTCAGCTTAACAAAGCTAATATATCTGATAATAACGCTTCTTTTCTTGATTTAGATCTCTCGATTGAAAATAGTGAAATAATTATTATTGATAAACCAATTACTCAGACATTAGGACAAGTCACATTAGCATTTTTTTTGACCTGCAACAAGTGTTGCGTCTACCCCATGATGCTATGCATCAAGTTTATACTCCGCGTCCAAGTTAAGCAACTTTAACTTAACCATTTACTCTATGGGGTCAGGTGATGGCTTTTCATATATTTGGAATGAAATAATTGTAAAAAGGGAATCCTGTGAGGTGATAATATGCTTTTGGAAGCAATGGCTGCTACCAAAATAAAGACTGTTACACTGTTCTCTTTTAACTGTTTTGTGGAGTGCTGTGGTCTAGTGGTAGAGCATTGAACCCTTGACCGAAAAGTCATGGGTTCGGTTCCTGCCATAACCATAAGCGTTGTGTCCCTTAGCAAGACACTGTATCTGCATCTGCTTAGTACTGGTTTTACTCAGGAAGACATCAAGAGTGTTTCAAATAAGTTCATAGGGCTTTTGTTACAATCAGTGTAAAATAAATAAGTTTAAACTAACTGATCAGTTCGGAATAAGAATGAAAATGATGTAAAACACCATACAAACAAACAAGCAAATCATGTAATAAAACCTATAATGTTACTCAGTTGGCAATGAACTGATCAGTGATTTAAGAACGTAGACACTGCCACTGATGGCATGAACATCAAATGGACATTCCCTTGAAACTTGGACAATTGATCCAACTGACATGATGACCATCAAGTAAGACCATGATGGTATTCCCTAAACAGTAAGTATGTTGCCATGTGTAAGTAAACATTCAAAGCTACCAGAACCTATAAATAAAAGTGCCATTCTAATATTAAATTTATTAAACAAAATGGATACAATTGCATCCAATAAGTTTAGTAAATTCAGTATTAAATAGGCAAGACAGTGAGATTCTATTTACCACATACTCAAACAAAGCCACATGAAATACACATTTATAAATGTAGCTGCTTTAGTCTTCTCTGTAACACTCTGAACAGTCAGAACTGCTTCACTGATTAATTACCAGTTTCGAAAATCTATTACACTCTGACCTGAACAGAAAAGGTCAAAATGTGATGATTTGACTTTATTTATTTTTTATGTTTATTACACTCAACTGTATTATGATATTTTTGTCATGGTTTTATTATACTCTCACATCGTAAGTTATGTGATGGAACGATGTGATCGAATGATACTCCATCAATTTCTGTAAACTTTGTACCAAAAAGATTATTCCAATCGTGTATCATGACTTTTAAAAATGTATAAAGTGAATGTGTTGCAATAATGATGCTTGTAGCATGGTCACTGACAATTCTCTTTGTAATAGCACAGGTGTAAATCGTTCAATTGAAAATAACGCCTGTCAGAATGAATGGTGTACTACAACTACCAGTTATTGGAAGTTAGAGTATGGCAGGGAGCTGATATGGGCATGCTACAAAACAATTGTAGCATGGTCGGTGACATTCCTTTGATGAATGCAGAGCATTAAATCGTTTAATTTTCGGTAACTAAAGGGGCGTGGCTAAACCGTACTACAACTACCGGATATTGGAATTTAGAGTACGGTCAGTATGACGTCACAGTGTTACTAAGTATACCATGCTACAAAAAAAGATAGAGTCTGTCTCAGCTCGTTGGTTATTTAAATTAAACACCTCGATGGGCTACGCCCACCTCGGTGTTTAAATAAGCCAACTCGCTGAGACCAGACTCTATCTATTACACAGAGTATGGTTTCATCTCAATGGTTAATTTAAACACATCGATGAGCTACGCCCATCTCGATGTTTAACTTAACCAACTCAATGAAACCATACTCTACATGTATTACTTATCAGTTTGTACAAGCCGTAATGAGTGCCATGCTATAATATCATATAAATATGCTGAACTGTGTCAGATTAACCTTATAGAAAACCTTTTTTGAGTGAAATGTGAATATGTTTTTAAGAAGAAAAGAAAATGCTTCTATGAGTGAAGTGATTGCAATGCCAGTACTAATCCTTCTGAAATATTTCTTAATTAAGAACTGATGTACAAATTCTCAGCATTTATACAACTTTAAACGCTGGTAGTGAATTGCAAATTCCATGTGGGCAGTAGCTCGTCCTACTTGAAAAATGAAGTTTACTTGAAATTGGACGTTTTTTTCCTTTCAGAAAGTATCAAGTGAATGTAAAAATTACATGTTTAATAAGGAGTTAAAATGATTATTTATTATTGACCAGCCCCTTTAAATATTATAATTGCCAATATCTGATTATCAAGTTACATGGCATAGTAAAATATCTTGCAATAACGTGGATTCACAGGGCTTTTTCTAGGACCCGTTCCCAAAGCAAAATAGTGTATTTTTTACATGTAAGGTACTGATACATCCCTTATGTTACATACTAATCAATATAAGTAGTATGTTATTGATGTAATAGTGTTCCTAAGTGTACCTATTAGGCTATTACCTCATCGCAACTTACATGTTGACGTAAACAATTCTCAACTGGCCATTTTATCGATGAAAAGAATCCCAATTTGGTCATTTTTACGACAGAAATTACCCACATTTACAAGGGTTCTTTTTCCTAAAATACCTGCAAAAAGCCATGAATCAGTTTTGTATGTACTACCCTTACAGTATAGATTGCCATGAAATAATCTGTGATTTTTTTAGCAGTTTTTACGACATGGCCATAAATTTTAGGTCTGAATCCAATTTTTTTAATTTTATGGCTGAACTATTTATATGTTAGGCTATATAGACTTAAATCATAAGCAACTACAAATGCAAGTTAGGTATTAATAATAATAATAACCAGCACAATTATTCACAAACAGCATTTAAGACTATTAAACTTAGCAAAGTGCAGTTGTTGCGTTGCCCTTTTTCAGAGCAACAACTCCGTAAGTGCACTTACGGAGTTGTTGCATTGAGTTTTTCAGCGCACAAAGTCACTATGATTTAATTATTATCATTAACTCATTTAATAGAATTATTTCATTTTATTTCATAAAATTTCAGTCATACGTATTTTTGCTGTGTGTTTCTGAAGAGTACATCAAGTGTACACATCCTTTCAAATTTAGTACATGACACTTATTTTACTGAACTAATTGTCTCGCTAAATATAAGACTGCTGTATCTGTAATGCATGTATTATTACATTGCTACACGACATCTAAATCTTTTATATTGTATTAATTATTTACCTTATTGCAATAACTCATTACCTGTAATAGTGCTACCTTTTAGGTATAGGTATTATTTCACTTATCTATTACATGTAACGGATTTATTTTGCATCTATATCTTATACTGTGTATTACAACCGTATAAAATGTAACAGTGCTACTATTCCTACTACAGTCACTTATTACAAATAGCAGTGCGCATTGCATCTCAGTATTATCATGACTATTGCAATTACTCATTACATGTTGCTTTGTATTCCCTTCTCAGTGTTATTGCTGATATGTATTACATGACTTGATAATATTGCAATAATTTATAATCATATAACAGTACTACCCTGCATCCTGCATTAAATGTAGAAGCGCATATTGTGTCTAATACTTATGGCAGTCATTCATTACATGTAGCAGCGCTTCTAAATCCTGAATATAATCATTACTTACATGTAAATATCATGCTTTAGTTATATAAACAGTATCATCATGGCGATACACAAATTTGATATGTATTACACGACATGAAGCGTTGTTACATTGCATTTATGACTTGTTTAATGTTTGTTACATGTAACTATTTTATCACAGGTAACAGTGCTATTGTAATATTAATAATATTGCAATACTTTATAATCATATAACATTACTACCTTGCATCTAACTATTACTGCATTCCTGCATTACATGTAGAAGCGCATATTGCGTCTAATACTTATGGCAGTCATTCAATACATGTAGAAGCGCAAATTGCGTCTAATAATTATTGCAGTCATTCATTACATGTAGAAGCGCATACTGCGTCCAATACTTATGGCAGTCATTCATTACATGTAGAAGAGCATATTGCGTCTAATACTTATGGCAGTCATTCATTACATGTAGAAGCGCATAGTGCGTCCAATACTTATGGCAGTCATTCATTACATGTAGAAGAGCATATTGCGTCTAATACTTATTGCAGTCATTCATTACATGTAGAAGCGCATACTGAGTCCATTACTTATGGCAGTCATTCATTACATGTAAAAGCGCACACTGCGTCCAATACTTATGGCAGTCATTCATTACATGTAGAAGCGCATATTGCGTCTAATACTTATGGCAGTCATTCATTACATGTAGAAGCGCATATTGCGTCTAATACTTATGGCAGTCATTCATTACATGTAGAAGAGCATATTGCGTCTAATACTTATGGCAGTCTTTCATTACATGTAGAAGGGCATATTGCGTCCAATACTTATGGCAGTCATTCATTACAAGTAGAAGCGCATATTGCGTCCAATACTTATGACAGTCATTCATTACATGTAGAAGCGCATATTGCGTCTAATACTTATGGCAGTCGCTTCTAATACTTATGGCAGTCATTCATTACATGTAGCAGCGCTTCTAAACATTACTTACATGTAAAAATCATGCTTTAGATATATAAACACTATCATCATGGCGATACACAATTTTGACTCAATACATTTCTCGATAAATAGGAACTATTTTAAATTAGTTCTTAATATGAAATCTCAAGATAATTTCTTTGTTTTGTTTGTATGTACATATATTTTTTGTCTTTCCCATCTAGCATTGTGCAATTGTTTACTAATTCTTGAACATATCCTGGTACATATGTGTTCTCATTATGCCTTAAGAAACCCTTCATACTTTTTTAATTCCCCTTTTACATTTGATACATACGACAAAGACTAACTTAGAATATAAAAACTGTATGAAGGGAATATGGAACTGTCTAAAACCAATTACTAAACGGATTATACAAACATCTCACTGCCATTTTATGAGTTGTAAAGACGGCAATGACGTATTTAAACTAATTGTTAAGGTGACACTTCTTATCTTAGCAGGTATTGAGTATAATCCTGGCCCTGGAGCGAGTAACGGTATTATTAAGTCAAATATTTCAATTGTTCACAATAATGTCTGCAGTCTACTTCCAAAATTAGATATTGTCGAAAATGAATTAGCATCTCATAATATTATGTGTATAACCGAGTCTCACCTCGACGCCTCGATAGCGGATAACCAATTACAATTAACCGGATTTCAAAACCCATTTCGTAAAGATCGTAATAGGCACGGCGGTGGTGTACTAATTTATGCTAAAGATAACCTTCACTGTTCCGTTAGGAGGGATCTTATGAATGATAATCTTGAACTGTTATGGCTGGAAGTAATGTGTAACGATAACAGTAAGTTATTAGTTGGAGCGTTCTATCGACCGCCAAACTCTCAGGTACACCTATTGGATTTGTTATATGACAGTATATCCCAATCATTGAATAATAATATCCCAGTCTTTGTGACAGGGGATTTTAATATCGACGTCTTATCAATTCGTCTAACAGATTTAAACTATTGTTACAAAGATTAAATATGACAAATATTATTAACGAGCCAACCAACTTTACTGTGACGCCGGGAACGTGCATTGATATATTTATTACGAATAATACATCGCTAACTAAACACGTGAATGTACAAACACCAATATGCAGCACACACTCTCCTGTGTCTGTTGGAATTAGCTTTCAGACATTTAGAAGACTAGCCTATAAACGGGTTATTAGAAATTATGATGCCACTGACATAAATGGTCTTAATACGGATATACAGAATACTAACTGGGAAGATGACGTGTTTAACTGTGATGATATAAAAGCAGTATACTCTAATTTTTGCAATACCTTTAATGATTGTGTAACACGTCATGTACCTACAAAGAATGTTGTTATACGTCCCAATGATAAACCGTTTATGAACAATAATATACGCCTTAAAATGCGACAGCGAAACAGAATGCACAAGAAAGCTAAGTCTTCAAACAATCCATTACATTGGTCAATGTTTAGGCAACTTAGAAATGAGGTAATTGCTTTAATCCGCGAATCTAAGGAATCATACAAGACAACACTAACATCCCAGTTAACTGATAAATCTATCACCCCCCAACCCCACCCCCCCCCCCCCCACCCCCACCCATCTATCACCCCGGGTAAATGGTGGCGTATAGCAAAATCGATCTCTAAATTGAACAAAGTAACTCAACCAAACTTTCCAATAAAAAATAACGGTCGTATTTTAATACATCCAGTAGACAAAGCAAACGCATTGAATTCTTTCTTTTCTGAAACGTCTCATATTGAACATGAACCGGATTTACCTATTTTTCATAATCGCACTGACAATAAAATGAATGACTTTATTATAAATGAAACGGAAGTAATTGCTCAATTCAAAATCTTTAAATTATCGAAACCTCCAGGCCCAGATATGATTAGCCCAAAGGTGTTAGAATTAGTTATAAATAGCATCGCTGCTCCATTGACGCGACTTTTTAATCTGTCATTGTCCACTAGAAAAGTACCATACCAATGGAAACAGGCGAATGTAACTCCTATTGTTAAGGGCAAGGGAGAACCTGACATGCCGGGCAATTATAGGCCCATATCAATTACCAGTATTATTTGCAAATTGATGGAAAAATTCGTATTTAAACGCTTGTTCAACTATATAAAAACGAATAACCTTCTGTGCAAATACTGAATTGAACTTAGAAACATTAACAAAAAGAAGAAAAGATCATAAACTTGTAACTATTTACAAAATAATTTATGGCATAAGTCCAGATTACATGTATAACTTAATCCAGCCATACTTACCTGTAAACAATAATTATAACCTTCGACCTTCAGGATTAAACTTACGTCTCCCTCTTTGTCGTACATCATCATATTATAACAGCTTTCTACCGAGTACAATTAAATTGTGGAATGCTTTAACTTTAGACGCTAAAAATGCACCATCTGTTGAACAATTTAAGCGTAAACTTAAGGCTATTGAACATAGGACTAACAGTCCATATCATTATAATATAGAGGGACTTGATCACTAACTATAGTTTAACTATGGTCATTGATCTGCGCATGTCTAGTAAAGGAGTAATGCGAACTTACTCTAGTTAAACCATAGTTTCAAGCGGCATAGTGTAAAACCTGGAATGTGTTTACTTTATCATATAGATATATGTCAATCCAAAATTAACAACTAAAACTAGAATAAATACAGTCACATGAACAAATATGTGATATATAGAGTCTAGTCTCGGCGAGCTGGTTACCAATTGAATACAGGCACATGTAATTTAAATAAGGCCATACCTAGTTTTTTCTGTCTTTAGCGGGTCATCCTACATAACACATCTAATGAAAACAAACATTTCTCCTCTGGTTGAAAGAGTCATCCTGCATAACAAATAAAAATTATACTGTAAATAAACATTCCTCCTCTGGCTGATGCAGTCATACTTCAAAACAAATATACTGAGAAAAACAACGTTGCTTTCTCGAAACCTACCTACCAGGCAAGAAAAAAGAAACGAAGAGTCGAGAGGAAAAAACTACGATGGCCCATTTGGCTCACATTTATTTCACTAAAGTAGGTAGTAAGATAATAATAATAATATAGTTTATAGGCATAAATGACCAGTCAAAATGATAAGAAAAATAGCTATTGTTTATTGTTTGCTAGAGTTAGACCATAATATTATTAATAATAATAATAATAATAATAGTAATAATTTATGCGTGCACGTGCATGCATGCGTGTTGTGAAATCACAGTGTTACTGTTAAAGATGCAATTACTTCCCACATTTTATATTTAATAATCATGTAATATAAAAGTGTATGCATATGGCCAGTGACTACTAGTGTTGTATTTTTATATAAACCACATATTTTAAATTAAATTCACTATAACCTGAGTATCCGTGTATCCTTTGTATAAATACACCATAAACGTATATACTATTATACCCTATAAATATACACAAACTCCTACTCTTATACTCTATAAATATACACAAACTCCTACTCGAGTATCTGTTAATTTAATTGGTTTTTTACGGCGCACCAACACATGAAATGTTACACGGGGAGAGCCTGTTAATCCTTTGTATATACACACTATAAACTTCAATATAAAATATAAGATTATCAGAAATACTCTTAATTAGTATTAGTGCAAACATGAAAAAAAAAAAACATTATTATGGAATGCGGAATTAGGAATGCGGAATGCGGAATTCGGAATTCAGAAGTCAAGAAATATTTTATTGTTATGTGTGTGGGTGGTGTATATCCATATTTTATCCTATACTCAGTACATGTGCCACAGACTAAATTATGGAATGGGAACTTTAGACTAGAATCATGGAATGGAATGCGATTTGAATCAAAGGCTCTTTACATTCCAGTTCCATTCCATCCCAGGTTTTAGACTATGCCGATACATGGTGCATTTAAACCATACGTTTTTAACTTTGACACCGGCAACGCAATTTCTCAAATAATTCGCTGTAAAACAGTTAATTGTTGTTGCAATTGTATATATTTATCGAGTAACTGACTACATACAAATAACACATTTATAACTCAAGTCAAATGTATATAAATGCCGAAGATACAACAAAGTTAGTTTCAAATTTTTGAAAGTTTATTTTTGTCCGCCATCTTTGAACAAGAGCAACCATCCCCTTGCCGTGGGTTGAACTATAGTAGAATGATGACGTCATTCTGGTTAAACCATTGCGTATTCGATCTGACCATAGTTTAACTACGGCTACTATGGTTCGTGATCGAAGTCACTCATAGGAAATAGGAATGATAACATCATCCATTAACTCAAGTAATCTAAATAAGCATTATCGTCCACAAATTCATCAACTGTACCAGGAGATTTTCGTAGAATTATAGATGTATGTACATGTACATATGTATATGTATGTGTATATATGGGTATATAGGTATGTGCATGAATGTGTACATGTATGTATATACTATTGTATTTTCAGATATGTTTTGTCACAATGCTAGAATTTGTTTATATTTTGTCATCTTTCTTCCTTTTTATTGTAATTTTTATTTTTTTGTTTGTCTGTTTTGTTCATAGTTATCTTAAATTCCAAAATTAACAGAAACTCATACTAACACCATTATATTTTGTAATAATCGGTACATTTTTATGTATATTTCGTATTGGTTTCCAGTAAGATTTTCTTTCTGTTTATTCTCTTTTTTTTTCTCACTTAAATTCTTTCTGACAGTACAAAGTGTTAATACTAAACAATCACGGTACACATGTTTCAAAGATTCTAAGTTAATTGTCAAACCAATATATGCAAACTGTACTACAATTCCACATTTAATGTTATGTTTGATATGAATTTATTGTTTATATGTACCTTGATACGGGAGAGGTCTTACATAGGCATTGCCTGTTGTCCAATCCCATTCAGTACTTGAATAAAATATTGTTTAAATTTAAAAATAGTTTTAATTTAAATATCATAAAAGAGTGACCATAGTAAGGGTATATTACACTTAAATCTAAAGCAGTCTTTATATGTACCCTTGTTAAGGAAAAAAAACAGTTTTTTGTCTCTCCTGAACAATTTACCAAAGTGCACTTACGGAGTTATTGCGTTGATGGGACGATATGTGTGTTTTACTTATATTGCCTATTGATGCTGCCTTGATGGTTAGAGATTAGATCATGGCGGGGATTTCTTTATTTACACTGTCCTGTTTTAATGGGATGACAGTAGGGTAAATGTGAGGTTTGGTGCACCCTAGAACCGGTTTAAACCCCCCAGTGGCCTACTTTGCCACTGACCGTTCCAAGGCGGTAGCCCTATTGTCAACCCTTTTGTGTTTGTGATGTCGTTTGTATTTATTATTGCTTTTGCCTTCTTGTTTGTCTGTTTGCGTGTTTGTTGCTGTGTTTTGTGGTTGACTGTCCTCCTTGAATGCTACTTTCCCTGTCCGATCTTTTTATATTTCTTTGGATAGTATTCAATATTCAAACAAAAGGTATGTTGAAATGAGGTACGCTAAACTACTTTAAATAGGTTATTGTTATTGAATACCTCGATTTGTTTAACTATATCATTTAGTCACATGCAGTCTTTAAATTAAAAGCCGTCGTAAAACCATACTGCAGTCTTACTACTTCACTAAAGAGACAATCTAACATGTCCCATAGACACATTTGTATTTTATTGATCACGCATGGATCAAACATTGAGATGGACCAACGAAATAACTGAGTTTCATTTCTTTTGAGTAAAATAGTGGGTCGAGAAGATGATATTCATTTGCAGTAATAACCGTCATCTCTATTATTGGCATTCTCGTCGCCATTCGAACCCGATATGACGTACGGTGTAAATCATCATTCATTCGTTCATTCGTTCGTTTGTTGTTCGTTCGTCCGTCCGTCCGTTCGTTCGTTCTTTCATTCATTCAATCATGCGTTCAAGCATGCACACATTCAGCCATACATTATTTCATTCACTAAATATTTAATGAATGCACACTTTCTCTGTTTACTCTTATCATGGTTTCTTCCCTCCCGTTTTCAGCACGGCATACTGAATAGTGCCACTGCGCTGGTCTCTCACGGGTCTTATTGCATGAAGAGTGCGGTTCGGTGCACCATATAATTTGGTTTAAACCCCTTGCGACATTGTTGCCACTGACCGTTCTAAAGATGTAGCACTGTCGTCAACCTGTTTGCGTATGTGATGTTACGGGGCTTCTTATTAACGTTGTAACTGATGTTTAGTTTGAACAATATTTTATTTTCAGATGTATACAGTTATTATGGTTACACAATATTATAATAAATTTAACACAATTTGAAAACGTGGATTCGGAAAAAAGCTTTTAGCTTATATCAATCCGTTTCCATAATTACAAAATGTTATGAAACGAAGATATTCAGAAGTCTATACAATCATGAACCAATAGAAATTTAAAATAGTTTGGCTTTTAGTTAAGGAATTTTAATTGATGTTTGCTTTAATGTGTGTTTTTAGTCGACTTTGTTGTGCGAAAGATATAGTTCCAGTTCTACTTTTATACCTAACTTTACAACATGTGTTTGTCTGATGTAGTTTGAAAGCGTTGATATTGATATTCATTTTCCTTCAGCGGTACATTATTTTCTAACATATTTTATTTTGTGCGCATTTAAATGTGCATTTCTTACAATGCATATTTCTTACAATGCGTATCCACGCTCAGTCTGCAGGATAGCACAGGATAGCACAAGTGCTTCAGGATCGAGTTCACTATGTAAAGCAGCCGGGTCCATTTTACCTTGTGATTATACATAGTTTGTTAATACACCCATTTATGAAAAGTGTTATTTATATTATCATGTAGATAAAACATCAATATTCGTTTCGTCTAAAGATTTAGTCATATATACATACAACACAGCAACTGGGCATTGCCGACATGTATTTGTCACATGCGTCCCTTGTTTATAGAGGATCTTGAACGAGTTCCCATTTTATATAAGATTTTTGAAACGAGTTATGAATTATTTTAATTTTAACGAGCCTTTTTATCACATAGCTTGCAATCAAATATGTGACGTCGTAACGTCAGATGGACAAAGAACCGCCACGACGTCAGACATACTTTAGCGCCAAAACGTCATAAAATATGTGACGTCGTAACGTCGCGTCTCACACATAACGTTGCGTATAAAAGAGTTCGTGTTTTACCTCTTAACAAAATAGCAGTTTATACCAACTTTTTAACAAACCAACAACAATGTTTTGTATAACGTGCATTATTTTTATAAGCTGTCACAAATAATAAGTTTATGACTCAGATCTGGGTGAATTTGTAATAAATAAAATAGTTTCAGTTAATAAATTTGCGTAGTGTTACAGGTTTAACTCAACCAATCAAATCCGTCACAGGTTGTTTTACACGTGTGTCATACTATATAAATATCACATTCATGAGAGGGTGATAGTAAGAATGGTCACCCTAGCTGAGGATATGATTATCGCCCGAGGCGAAGCCGAGGGTGATAATCAATATCCGAAGGGTTAACGTTCTTACTATCACCCACTCATGAATGTGATATTTCTTTTATTATACCGAAATCCGCTCGGGCCAAAATAAGGTTCATTTTCAGTACAGATTTCACTTTGCCAGATTTGTTTCTTATTAATTATTTCAAAAACATTTTTTTTCAAAATATGTCTAAGAAAGTTATAGCGTTGACTTGTAAATAACGTAACTAACGTAACTAAGAAAATGAGTGGTAGTTTATTAAAATCGGTAAAGTACTTTTGAAGTTATGATAAATTAAAAAATAGCATTTCACCATACTGAGCCGATGACGTCACCGAAACAGTACGCACTCCAACGCGCATCAAAGCTGCGCATGCGATAATTTTTTACTATCACCCTCCGATTTACTATCACCCTGTACTATCACCCTCGCGTTAGATAGTAAGAAATTACACATGGTTGTCTATGGGGATTTAGCATGGGCGTTTTATGTGAGGTATAATTAAATAGAATATTAAATGGGTGTTCGACACTGCTAACAAGGGACGTTATGTGATAAAGGATAATCTCCTTTGCCGTTAAAAACTAAAACCACTTCTTAACGTGCCTTGTCACGGAGATGGAAGAGCTCCTTAATTGTACTCCATGGGTCAACGTATTGTTAACTATGTATATATTTACAATTTTTTTGAAGATGGTGTTAAAAATATGAACATGGTACATTTTTTTAAATTTAAATATTAATTTATTACTAGTTACACATTAATCCGGTTATTTTGAAATTAAGTAATGTGAACTCCAATACTTTTATTTACAAGTAATAATAGTAGTATGAAGTAAATGTCATTTTGAACAACGACATAGCAATAACAAATACAAATACACAAAAACACACGTTCGTATCTGTAAGACCCGTACAGCCGACAAATATCACAGAAATAGTTTTTTATAATCTGACCACAACCATATACACTAACAGACGGTCTATTTATGGAAATGGGAAAGGCGGTCCTATAGAATCCATAGAAAACAAAAAGCCATTAGCAAATTAGTCAATGAATAGGAAAATACACAACGTAAATTGTAGCGAAAACACGGTTACCGACTTGAAATGGTAAATATGGAAAGAAGCCCTTGTTCGTATTTCTTTATTTTTCCGATACCATCCAATGATATATCTATGTCAACTTGGCAAACAATCTTTAATGGACATTGGGTAAAGTTATGTATAGCAATCATGTACAGTTTTGTTATTAAAAGTAAATGTTGACATTAACGATATAACGATAATATATCTATGTCGTAACATAGATAACATAAAATAAATAACATCTTTAATTTTTAACATATATATGTATACACGACTTAAATATATAGATTACAACACAAATATGCATGTGCGATTTAGAACATGCCCCCTTTTTTCCAGACTCAACTAGCATCAATCCCACTAGAGCATACTCATTTGTTATTTGAACTTTTGCAACAACCCATGAATTGACGTATAAATCGCGTATGCATAATTTGTGTCATATACAAGGGGTATTTATCATGTAATGTCTTATACATTTAAATCGAAGATATATAGTTTGTATCGTAAATATATTTAAATGGAATTTTCATATTTAAAATGCGCACACATATGTTGTGTCGCATATAATTACTTTATGTTACACAATATATTTATCTCACACTTTATAGCCACGTATTAAACGGCATTGCCACCCCACCCAACACACCACAGCCCCCCCCCACCTCCACCCCCCCCCCCCCCCCCACCTCCACCCCCCCCTCCCCACCCAAACACATATACCCGCCCCCTCCGCCCCTTCTCACATACGATTTTTCTGAACATACAACATGTAAAAAATCTTTACAGTGTCGAAGTGTCCTGCAATTGCCCGATTATATACGGGTTTAAACAGGAGCATTCGGAATATGTTCGTTGATTTCCGTTACCACCTCTCCACCCGACATCATAAATATATTCTGAAGCCTCTTATGGTGCTGCTGAGTTCGCCATATATCGAATGTCAACCAGTTACATAATATATATTTACTCAGAGAACTTATACTGTTCTATTATTTGTTATCTGCTCATCAACTTGCATTGCTACTCGTCCGCAAAAATACAACAAATTGTACAAATTTAAATGTGAATGGCATCATATATGTATGCGGAAAGCAAACTCATACCATCTGGGACAGTTTTAAAAGTATTTTGTTGACATATAAACAACACCATGTTATTCTTGTGGCGGAACACTTATTGAAGGGAGTTACACAAAGAAGAGATTAAAAATATATTTTATGTAAAAAGAATGTTATTATGTACTATTCCCAAATATATTATTGTCAGAATTGTTAGGAATGTTTTGGGCAAAGCGAGCATTCAATGTTTAACGACTATCATCTTGCAAATGCCATTAATAAATTGTAATACATTAAGTGTCACTATGTATACTTCGTGGAATCATATATTCCCCAGCTTTCAAATCCTGTAAATGGTTATTTGGCCGACGTTCTCTTCTGGTTCTATTACAATTTTCCTCTTGCAGTTCAAGATTTAATCTTGGAAAAATAATATGCAACCTTTGGTAAAGTTCTTCTTCCGATGTACATGGTTGTTGTTTTCGATGCCTGCAACTACGCACCGCAAGACGAAGTCCTGCTCGAAATTTTGGACTCATCCATAAATAAATCAACGGGTTGTAGCAGCTGTTGCTCATTGACAGCCAATGGAAGCACAGCCATAGAATTGGCACGTATCTATTGTTGTAAATGTCGGGATCGTGGTCTCCAATCAGAGTGATTGTGTGTAGTGGCAGCCAGCATAAGGCGTAGAACACAACGACTGTAATCATCATTCGAATCATCTGTAAGTAGAAAAGTAAACAAGAATGTGACCATCATTCGAATCATCTGTAAGTAGAAAAGTAAACAAGAATGTGACCATCATTCGAATCATCTGTAAGTAGAAAAGTAAACAGGAATGTGATCATCATTCGAATAATCTGTAAGTAGAAAAGTAAACAGGAATATGATCATCATTCGAATCATCTGTAAGTAGAAAAATAAACAAGATTGTGACCATCATTCGAATCATCTGTAAGTAGAAAAGTAAACAGGAATATGATCATCATTCGAATCATCTGTAAGTAGAAAAGTCAACAGGAATGTGATCATCATTCGAATCATTGGTTATAATACAAGGGCCAATTTACATTGGTCTTATATTCATGTGAAAAACATAGTTTGTCTCAATGTCTCGCATAACTAAGCTCTGAAACTACGTTCTATCTACATCTAAAAGTTCAATACTCCACGATGGAAATAAACTCTGTCTCTGTCGAATCTATCGTCATGTGTCTATCTTATGTATAGTTTGTCGCAGTCATACAATGGGACATTATAATACCATTTGACAAAATATGTGTTGTAACTATTGTATAGTTGGATATTTTCGACATCTAAGACATGTTATGTACACATTAAATATTTTATTTACACAGTTTATATTTTGTTTCCACATTATACGTATCATGGTTACATTAATGCGTTAATATATACAATATCGATATAAATACATATACAAGTAAGAGCGCTCTAACTAATTATAATTGTACTACATGTGTCGGTTCAGTTTGCTAATGATTTATGTCAAAGCTGTTTTTGAAAATTTATATAGAAGAGAATGCCTCACTCCTATTGTAGAATCAAAAAGCTAACATCTATATCCTTGGAAGGTATAATTGGCAGTTTAAAGCTTATATATGACGTCATAAGCCTCACTGCTGATGTTAGCCAATACTTATGTAAATAAAATATCAAGATTGAAAACTGAAACGTCTTTTATTGACTGAAAAAATAATTATAATAAGCTTGATTGTGGTTTAACGGCATGTCACGTGTACAAACAGCCATACACACACATACATATGCATACACACATATATACAAGTAAAAATACATGCATGCATGTACATATCCGCATGCACACACACGCATACACATCCGCATACATATGTGCATATATGTACTTGACACCTAGATATGTTGTTATCAGAAAAATGACGTTTGTTTGTCATATTACTCAACATGATTCTGTAACTTTGACTATAAGGATTGTTATAGTATTACATATATGAGTAACAGCCTTAAATGAATGCTATTTCATGACGCTGTGCGGTTCTTGACAATATAATATTAGACTATGTGTTCTTTTCATGTATTCACAATGCTCATTTGCATGTATATATGTGTGTTTCCCTGCTATGTAGTGTATATATCTAAATCATTTACAGTGGATTCATTTATAAAAGTTATTTACCTCTCTCATAATAATCCAAAATTCCAATTATTTATTTCTGCGTGAAAATCACATCCGCACCGAACAGTGCCTGCTTCGAAAAGACAAATTTAGAATGGTCCAGTGAAGTACATTGGTGGTTCTTAGACCTGACTCTCATTGTACCAGCGTAGGCCCGTGATATGTAGTGTTTCATATTATGTTTTTCGTTTGCAGTTTTCATGTGCTGAACATTTTTTAATCAAATTGGTGTTAACTTTTAAATATTATTTAATTCTGCTAACTAACTATTAAGCGGTTAAGATACGTTGAAAATGTTTTACGTTTTGTGCCCAAAACAAGCGTCTTTTAATGTGGGGCCATTTTTTCGTCTCCTATGATGTCTTGGATTTCTATCCATAATTGAAAAATGTGTTTGTTTACATTAGTCTGTGCCATTGCATCATTGCATTTATACTTGCAAAACAGTTTTATAACCGTTTTAATTTTCACTATTAGCAAGAATTAGCCATTAAATTAAAATGTTATTTATTCCGTCTGTCTTTTACTCACGATACGGTTGTTTATGTACATAGACTACCTAACTGATATATTAGATATAGTATCGGGATCTCACATATGTTATTGACTAAGTGTATTGTCTTTCATAATACTATTTATACCGTACATGATTAAAATATTATTTTAATCGGCTGACTATGTGATTCTTTGTTAATTGTGATTCTTTGTTAATTGTGAACCTTATTAAAGTTTCTGTATTATGCAATTACTTAATGCGTCGGTCGATGTGACATATAATACTGTAAAACGTATTCATGCCTTATGATTCACCACGCATTACACATAATGTAATTTTAAATATTATTTTATTTTTCTAACTAACTTTCTTCTGCTAACTATGTGAAATTTTAAATTATTAAATAGTCTGTATTATGCATTTATTTTATCCGTCGATCATGTGCCACATAATACTGTAAACGTATTCATGCCTTATGCTTCACCACGCATTATACATAATGTAATTTTAAATATTATTTTATTCTGCTAACTAACTACGCATAATTTATGTAGTGCAAACCGTCATAAGAAATAGATGTTTATACATCATATCACGCATGGATGCATTTGCTTTCTAAATAAACCTGGTGTAAAACCAAATTCCATTTATTCCGTTTGTATTGTTTTTTGTATGTGATATTTTGTTAACTGTGATCATAATTAAAGTGTCTGTATTATTATTTTGCATAAGTCATGTTGCACAAAATATCAAATGGAAATAGATGTGCATATGTCATTTCTTGGTATTACACATAATGTAAATTCAAATTTCATTTATTTAGTTTGTTTTATGTGTGTGATTATTTATATTATCGTGTATAGTAACGCGTGTATATATTTTCTACTCTAGTGGCTGAATAATATTGACATTACATTGTGTGCGAACAATGCGACTGGTGTGGTTTCATATGCTAGCATTTTCAGGTGCCAAGGACCACACGGCCTTTTATCAAAGTTGACTTCAATTATGTGTTAATTGTCATGCGATGTTCGTAAATTGAACATTTCCTGGAAGGAGGGTGCTTGTGACCAATTTAAAAACCGCTAAAACAGATTTTCTTGGGGTTTTAATGTCTATTAGTCGGTAACGTGGGAGGTCACTGTACCTGGGTACATACAAAAGATGTCTGTGTGTCACTTTGATAGCACTATGAGCTAAGGATGCACATTTAGTGTGTGTGTTGTATTTTACTTCTTTCAATCCATATTTCCACATTAGGTTTGTGTATATAATAAATATATTGGTAGTTAATAACACAATTACGTCTTGATTCTGTATTTTATATCGAAGATTATAACTTGGTCGCTAATTCCATATGCTTTATTTTATTGAGATTAAATGTGTATATACGTGTAACGGACATATGTAGATGTGGTACCATATCTACATATCAATATGAAATAGGGTTATTTTTCATATAATTATAATATAGAATTAATATAAGTACTGTGGAATGTACTATGTAATGTAACCATGATATGCGGTTAAAAATGTAGTGATGTATATACATCTGTTCCAAAACATATGACTTGTTTTATTTTATTTTATTTATATATATTTTATATATATTATGGTATGATAACACCGTCAGCGGTCTGTATGCGTTTCGTTCACCTAGAAAAATAATTGAAACATTGACCAGAGGGCACTGGATTTTGAATTCATTGGTTATAATACAAGGGCCAATTTACATTGGTCTTATATTCATGTGACAAACATAGTTTGTCTCAATGTCTCGCATAACTAAGCTCTGAAACTACGTTCTATCTCCATCTAAAAGTTCAATACTCCACGATGGAAATAAACTCTGTCTCTGTCGAATCTATCGTCATGTGTCTATCTTATGTATAGTTTGTCGCAGTCATACAATGGGACATTATAATACCATTTGACAAAATATGTGTTGTAACTATTGTATAGTTGGATATTTTCGACATCTAAGACATGTTATGTACACATTAAATATTTTATTTACACAATTTATATTTTGTTTCCACATTATACGTATCATGGTTACATTAATGCGTTAATATATACAATATCGATATAAATACATATACAAGTATTACGCTCTAACTAATTATAATTGTACTACATGTGTCGGTTCAGTTTGCTAATGATTTATGTCAAAGCTGTTTTTGAAAATTTATATAGCAGAGAATGCCTCACTCCTATTGTAGAATCAAAAAGCTAACATCTATATCCTTGGAAGGTATAATTGGCAGTTTAAAGCTTATATATGACGTCATAAGCCTCACTGCTGATGTTAGCCAATACTTATGTAAATAAAATATCAAGATTGCAAACTGAAACGTCTTTTATTGACTGAAAAAATAATAATAATAAGCTTGATTGTGGTTTAACGGCATGTCACGTGTACAAACAGCCATACACACACATACATATGCATACACACATATATACAAATAAAAATACATGCATGCATGTACATATCCGCATGCACACACACGCATACACATCCGTATACATATGTGCATATATGTACTTGACACCTAGATATGTTGTTATCAGAAAAATGACGTTTGTTTGTCATATTACTCAACATGATTCTGTAACTTTGACTATAAGGATTGTTATAGTATTACATATATGAGTAACAGCCTTAAATGAATGCTATTTCATGACGCTGTGCGGTTCTTGACAATATAATATTAGACTATGTGTTCTTTTCATGTATTCATAATGCTCATTTGCATGTATATATGTGTGTTTCCCTGCTATGTAGTGTATATATCTAAATCATTTACAGTGGATTCATTTATAAAAGTTATTTACCTCTCTCATAATAATCCAAAATTCCAATTATTTATTTCTGCGTGAAAATCACATCCGCACCGAACAGTGCCTGTTTCGAAAAGACAAATTTAGAATGGTCCAGTGAAGTACATTGGTGGTTCTTAGACCTGACTCTCATTGTACCAGCGTAGGCCCGTGATATGTGGTGTTTCATATTATGTTTTTCGTTTGCAGTTTTCATGTGCTGAACATTTTTTAATTAAATTGGTGTTAACTTTTAAATAGTATTTAATTCTGCTAACTAACTATTAAGCGGTTAAGATACGTTGAAAATGTTTTACGTTTTGTGCCCAAAACAAGCGTCTTTTAATGTGAGGCCATTTTTTCGTCTCCTATGATGTCTTGGATTTCTATCCATAATTGAAAAATGTGTTTGTTTACATTAGTCTGTGCCATTGCATCATTGCATTATACTTGCAAAACAGTTTTATAACCGTTTTAATTTTCACTATTAGCAAGAGTTAGCCATTAAATTAAAATGTTATTTATTCCGTCTGTCTTTTACTCACGATACGGTTGTTTATGTACATAGACTACCTAACTGATATATTAGATATAGTATCGGGATCTCACATATGTTATTGACTAAGTGTATTGTCTTTCATAATACTATTTATACCGTACATGATTAAAATATTATTTTAATCGGCTGACTATGTGATTCTTTGTTAATTGTGATTCTTTGTTAATTGTGAACCTTATTAAAGTTTCTGTATTATGCAATTACTTAATGCGTCGGTCGATGTGACATATAATACTGTAAAACGTATTCATGCCTTATGATTCACCACGCATTACACATAATGTAATTTTAAATATTATTTTATTTTTCTAACTAACTTTCTTCTGCTAACTATGTGAAATTTTAAATTATTAAATTGTCTGTATTATGCATTTATTTTATGCGTCGATCATGTGACACATAATACTGTAAACGTATTCATGCCTTATGCTTCACCACGCATTATACATAATGTAATTTTAAATATTATTTTATTCTGCTAACTAACTACGCATAATTTATGTAGTGCAAACCGTCATAAGAAATAGATGTGTATACATCATATCACGCATGGATGCATTTGCTTTCTAAATAAACCTGGTGTAAAACCAAATTCCATTTATTCCGTTTGTATTGTTTTTTGTATGTGATATTTTGTTAACTGTGATCATAATTAAAGTGTCTGTATTATTATTTTGCATAAGTCATGTTGCACAAAATATCAAATGGAAATAGATGTGCATATGTCATTTCTTGGTATTACACATAATGTTAATTCAAATTTCATTTATTTCGTTTGTTTTATGTGTGTGATTATTTATATTATCGTGTATAGTAACGCGTGTATATATTTTCTACTCTAGTGGCTGAATAATATTGACATTACATTGTGTGCGAACAATGCGACTGGTGTGGTTTCATATGCCAGCATTTTCAGGTGCCAAGGAACACACGGCCTTTTATCAAAGTTGACTTCAATTATGTGTTAATTGTCATGCGATGTTCGTAAATTGAACATTTCCTGGATGGAGGGTGCTTGTGACCAATTTAAAAACCGCTAAAACAGATTTTCTTGGGGTTTTAATGTCTATTAGTCGGTAACGTGGGATGTCACTGTACCTGGGTACATACAAAAGATGTCTGTGTGTCACTTTGATAGCACTATGAGCTAAGGATGCACATTTAGTGTGTGTGTTGTATTTTACTTTCAATCCATATTTTCCACATTAGGTTTGTGTATATAATAAATATATTGGTAGTTAATAACACAATTACGTCTTGATTCTGTATTTTATATCGAAGATTATAACTTGGTCGCTAATTCCATATGCTTTATTTTATTGAGATTAAATGTGTATATACGTGTAACGGACATATGTAGATGTGGTACCATATCTACATATCAATATGAAGTAGGGTTATTTTTCATATAATTATAATATAGAATTAATATAAGTACTGTGGAATGTACTGTAACCATGATATGCGGTTAAACATGTAGTGATGTATATACATCTGTTCCGAAACATATGACTTGTTTTATTTTCTTTTATTTATATATATTTTACTATATATTATGGTATGATAACACCGTCAGCGGTCTGTATGCGTTTCGGTTCATATAGAAAAATAATTGAAACATTGACCAGAGGGCACTGGATTTTGAATTCATTGGTTATAATACAAGGGCCAATTTACATTGGTCTTATATTCATGTGAAAAAACATAGTTTGTCTCAATGTCTCACATAACTAAGCTCTGAAAACTACGTTCTATCTCCATCTAAAAGTTCAATACTCCACGATGGAAATAAACTCTGTCTCTGTCGAATCTATCGTCATGTGTCTATTCTTATGTATAGTTTTGTCGCAGTCAGTACAATGGGACATTATAATACCATTTGACAAAATATGTGTTGTGACTATTGTATAGTTGGATATTTTCGACATCTAAGACATGTTATGTACAGCATTAAACATTTTATTTACACAGTTGTATATTTTGTTTCCACATTATACGTATCATGGTTACATTAATGCATCTAATATATACAATATCGATATAAATACATATACAAGTAAGAACGCTCTAACTAATTATCATTGTACTACATGTGTCGGTTCAGTTTGCTAATGTTTTATGTCAAAGCTGTTTTTGAAAATTTATATAGAAGAGAATGCCTCACTCCTATTGTAGAATCAAAAAGCTAACATCTATACCCTTGGAAGGTATAATTGGCAGTTTAAAGCTTATGTATGACGTCATAATCCTCACTGCTGATGTTAGCCAATACTTATGTAAATAAAATATCAAGATTGCAAACTGAAACGTCTTTTATTGACTGAAAAAATAATAATAATAAGCTTGATTGTGGTTTAACGGCATGTCACGTGTACAAACAGCCATACACACACATACATATGCATACACACATATATACAAATAAAAATACATGCATGCATGTACATATCCGCATGCACACACACGCATACACATCCGCATACATATGTGCATATATGTACTTGACACCTAGATATGTTGTTATCAGAAAAATGACGTTTGTTTGTCATATTACTCCACATGATTCTGTAACTTTGACTATAAGGATTGTTATAGTATTACATATATGAGTAACAGCCTTAAATGAATGCTATTTCATGACGCTGTGCGGTTCTTGACAATATAATATTAGACTATGTGTTATTTTCATGTATTCATAATGCTCATTTGCATGTATATATGTGTGTTTCCCTGCTATGTAGTGTATATATCTAAATCATTTACAGTGGATTCATTTATAAAAGTTATTTACCTCTCTCATAATAATCCAAAATTCCAATTATTTATTTCTGCGTGAAAATCACATCCGCACCGAACAGTGCCTGTTTCGAAAAGACAAATTTAGAATGGTCCAGTGAAGTACATTGGTGGTTCTTAGACCTGACGCTCATTGTACCAGCGTAGGTCCGTGATATGTGGTGTTTCATATTATGTTTTTCGTTTGCAGTTTTCATGTGCTGAACATTTTTTAATCAAATTGGTGTTAACTTTTAAATATTATTTAATTCTGCTAACTAACTATTAAGCGGTAAAGATACGTTGAAATTGTTTTACGTTTTGTGCCCAAAACAAGCGTCTTTTAATGTGAGGCCATTTTTTCGTCTCCTATGATGTCTTGGATTTCTATCCATAATTGAAAAATGTGTTTGTTTACATTAGTCTGTGCCATTGCATCATTGCATTTATACTTGCAAAACAGTTTTATAACCGTTTTAATTTTCACTATTAGCAAGAATTAGCCATTAAATTAAAATGTTATTTATTCCGTCTGTCTTTTACTCACGATACGGTTGTTTATGTACATAGACTACCTAACTGATATATTAGATGTAGTATCGGGATCTCACATATGTTATTGACTAAGTGTATTGTCTTTCATAATACTATTTATACCGTACATGATTAAAATATTATTTTAATCTGCTGACTATGTGATTCTTTGTTAATTGTGATTCTTTGTTAATTGTGAACCTTATTAAAGTTTCTGTATTATGCAATTACTTAATGCGTCGGTCGATGTGACATATAATACTGTAAAACGTATTCATGCATTATGATTCACCACGCATTACACATAATGTAATTTTAAATATTATTTTATTTTTCTAACTAACTTTCTTCTGCTAACTATGTGAAATTTTAAATTATTAAATTGTCTGTATTATGCATTTATTTTATGCGTCGATCATGTGACACATAATACAGTAAACGTATTCATGCCTTATGCTTCACCACGCATTATACATAATGTAATTTTAAATATTATTTTATTCTGCTAACTAACTACGCATAATTTATGTAGTGCAAACCGTCATAAGAAATAGATGTGTGTACATCATATCACGCATGGATGCATTTGCTTTCTAAATAAACCTGGTGTAAAACCAAATTCCATTTATTCCGTTTGTATTGTTTTTTGTATGTGATATTTTGTTAACTGTGATCATAATTAAAGTGTCTGTATTATTATTTTGCATAAGTCATGTTGCACAAAATATCAAATGGAAATAGATGTGCATATGTCATTTCTTGGTATTACACATAATGTAAATTCAAATTTCATTTATTTTGTTTGTTTTATGTGTGTGATTATTTATATTATCGTGTATAGTAACGCGTGTATATATGTTCTACTCTAGTGGCTGAATAATATTGACATTACATTGTGTGCGAACAATGCGACTGGTGTGGTTTCATATGCCAGCATTTTCAGGTGCCAAGGAACACACGGCCTTTTATCAAAGTTGACTTCAATTATGTGTTAATTGTCATGAGATGTTCGTAAATTGAACATTTCCTGGATGGAGGGTGCTTGTGACCAATTTAAAAACCGCTAAAACAGATTTTCTTGGGGTTTTAATGTCTATTAGTCGGTAACGTGGGATGTCACTGTACCTGGGTACATACAAAAGATGTCTGTGTGTCACTTTGATAGCACTATGAGCTAAGGATGCACATTTAGTGTGTGTGTTGTATTTTACTTTTAATCCATATTTTCCACATTAGGTTTGTGTATATAATAAATATATTGGTAGTTAATAACACAATTACGTCTTGATTCTGTATTTTATATCGAAGATTATAACTTGGTCGCTAATTCCATATGCTTTATTTTATTGAGATTAAATGTTTATATACGTGTAACGGACATATGTAGATGTGGTAACATATCTACATATCAATATGAAGTAGGGTTATTTTTCATATAATTATAATATAGAATTAATATAAGTACTGTGGAATGTACTGTGTAATGTAACCATGATATACGGTTAAAAATGTAGTGATGTATATACATCTGTTCCAAAACATATGACTTGTTTTATTTTATTTTATTTATATGTATTTTATATATATTATGGTATGATAACACCGTCAGCGGTCTGTATGCGTTTCGTTCATATAGAAAAAATAATTAAAACATTGACCAGAGGGCGCTGGATTTTGAATTCATTGGTTATAATACAAGGGCCAATTTACATTGGTCTTATATTCATGTGACAAACATAGTTTGTCTCAATGTCTCGCATAACTAAGCTCTGAAACTACGTTCTATCTCCATCTAAAAGTTCAATACTCCACGATGGAAATAAACTCTGTCTCTGTCGAATCTATCGTCATGTGTCTATCTTATGTATAGTTTGTCGCAGTCATACAAGTGGACATTATAATACCATTTGACAAAATATGTGTTGTAACTATTGTATAGTTGGATATTTTCGACATCTAAGACATGTTATGTACACATTAAATATTTTATTTACACAGTTTATATTTTGTTTCCACATTATACGTATCATGGTTACATTAGTGCATTAATATATACAATATCGATATAAATACATATACAAGTAAGAACGCTCTAACTAATTATAATTGTACTACATGTGTCGGTTCAGTTTGCTAATGATTTATGTCAAAGCTGTTTTTGAAAATTTATATAGAAGAGAATGCCTCACTCCTATTGTAGAATCAAAAAGCTAACATCTATACACTTGGAAGGTATAATTGGCAGTTTAAAGCTTATATATGACGTCATAATCCTCACTGCTGATGTTAGCCAATACTTATGTAAATAAAATATCAAGATTGCAAACTGAAACGTCTTTAATTGACTGAAAAAAAAAAAATAATAAGCTTGATTGTGGTTTAACGGCATGTCACGTGTACAAACAGCCATACACACACATACATATGCATACACACATATATACAAATAAAAATACATGCATGCATGTACATATCCGCATGCACACACACGCATACACATCCGCATACATATGTGCATATATGTACTTGACACCTAGATATGTTGTTATCAGAAAAATGACGTTTGTTTGTCATATTACTCAACATGATTCTGTAATTTTGACTATAAGGATTGTTATAGTATTACATATATGAGTAACAGCCTTAAATGAATGCTATTTCATGACGCTGTGCGGTTCTTGACAATATAATATTAGACTATGTGTTCTTTTCATGTATTCATAATGCTCATTTGCATGTATATACACTTAACGAAACTTCTAACGCTACCTTTAGTTATTTTAGGATTTCTTAAAGTTTGCTTTTTTGATTTTCTTGAAATTTGGCAGGATAACGCTCCTATTTACGATACATATTTCCGCAAAATTTGAAGAAGAAAAAAAGATCTGTTTTTGAGATACAGCCCATCAAGTGAGATAACCTCAAATTCAAAAGTCGCAAAATGCGGAAATTTTGCCAAACGAGCAATTGTATCATGGTGATGTTCATGGCGTTGATGCTACTACATGTATGTAGCGTTTATCCTTAATTTAATTCACCTCTGTATTACACCTGTATTAGAAGAATGGAAAACTATTTAAAATAATGATTTGCGTGCAATGTACAGTGTCATCACGCATCTTGAATCACGGATTGGTCGTCGGATTATTTGCTTGTGAAAACAGCGCGATGGTTCAAAATCAAAGCATGCTGCACGTGGAACTTGAGCTTCCGAGTTTTAAAATGGCTTAAGAAATGTTGTTTTATAATTCCCTAATAGTAGGAGATTAGCAAGTGAATCATACGTACAAGAAAAAATGGTTAGACTATTTATTGAGCAAAGGGCACGCGTTGTTGGTTTGATAGAGGGAGGTGCGACTTATAGGCAGGTCAGTAAAACATCTCTTTTATTCCTTGATAATATATTTATTTATTTGTCCACAAACCATTTTACGACGAAACTTGTTTCGTGAATTCTATCCCTGGTCATTTGATTTCAGGTTGCCGCAATAATGAATGTCCACAGAATCAGTGGCATACGCTTGATGATCAAGTATCGTCAAACAGGATCAGTCCGAGACCGACTCAGGCAGCCACGTGGTCGCGTCACAACCAGACAACAAGATAACAATATCGTTAATCAGCACCTACGTAACAGGAATCGACGAGCTACGGATACGTCAAGGGAGACCATAGGATCACACGGCCGACCTATCAGTGCTGCGACTGTGCGCCATATATTACGTCAACATGGACTACGATGCCGAAGACCCTTCTACGGAATTGTGCTCACAGCTCGCCACAGACGCAATAGACTTCAATGGGCGCGTCGGCACGTGCGGTTTACGAGAGCCGACTGGGCATCAATCCTGTTCACGGATGAATCAAGGTTTAATTTATTCGACAAAGACGGCCGTCATCTTGTGTACAGAAGACGGAATGAACGTTTTAGGGACAACTGTGTCATTGAGAGGAACATATTTGGTGGCGGTTCAGTAATGATTTGGGGTGGCATTTCCATGAATACCAAAACCGCGGGTGTAATGATAAATGGTAACTTAAACGCAGCACGATATCAAAATGAAATCCTGATCCCTGTGTGTATTCCACATCTACAGACTAACCGTCGAATGCGTTTGATGCAGGATGGAGCGCCATGCCATACAGCGCGAGCCACGCAAGCAACTCTTCGTGCACATAGAATTAACGTGCTGCTTTGGCCATCTTGTTCCCCGGACCTCAATCCGATTGAACACATTTGGGATGTTATTGGTAGGGCTGTGCGGGCCAGGAGGCCTCTCAATCTGAGACAACTAGGGCAGTTTGTACTAGAAGAGTGGAATCGTGTGCCACAGCGCGTCTGTAGCAATTATGTTTTGTCCATGCGTAGCCGCTGCAGAGCTGTGATTGCTTCTAATGGTGGTCACACCAGGTATTAGGACTTTGTTATATTAGGACTTTGCCTACAGAACAGACTGATGCTAGACTGATGGAGACTGTTAAGTTAACAAAACATAAAATGTGATTCAAATTGTGTTTTTTTTTGTTTTAAGTGAAATGAAATATCAAAAACTTTATCCATTTTCTTATGCTATTTGTTTTCAATAATCCAGTGTTGATCTAAACACGTCATTGGTGTCGCAATTAAGTTTGAACAGTTTACATATTAAATGTATTGTTTTGTCTTATTAGATTGTTGATATTGTTATACATGTTGTTGTAATTCTGAATCCAAGTAAAAGTACAGAGGTGAAGTAAAACATTTCAATATTTAATTATGACTCAAAACGGCATTGCGCCGATACAAATGTGCGATTGGTAAATTTTCCGATATTTGCGACTTTCGGTATAGGGGGTTATCTCACTTGATAGGTTGTATTTCAAAAACACTTTAATGATTTGTTCTCAAATTTTGAAGACATATTTTAGACATATTTGCACATTACTGTAGAAAAATTCAGGAATATCCACTGAGAATATTTCGAGAAAATAAACAATAACTAAAGGTAGCGTTAGAAGTTTGGTTAAGTGTATGTGTGTTTTCCTGCTATGTAGTGTATATATCTAAATCATTTACAGTGGATTCATTTATAAAAGTTATTTACCTCTCTCATAATAATCCAAAATTCCAATTATTTATTTCTGCGTGAAAATCACATCCGCACCGAACAGTGCCTGTTTCGAAAAGACAAATTTAGAATGGTCCAGTGAAGTACATTGGTGGTTGTCAGACCTGACTCTCATTGTACCAGCGTAGGCCCGTGATATGTGGTGTTTCATATTATGTTTTTCGTTTGCAGTTTTCATGTGCTGAACATTTTTTAATCAAATTGGTGTTAACTTTTAAATATTATTTAATTCTGCTAACTAACTATTAAGCGGTTAAGATACGTTGAAAATGTTTTACGTTTTGTGCCCAAAACAAGCGTCTTTTAATGTGAGGCCATTTTTTCGTCTCCTATGATGTCTTGGATTTCTATCCATAATTGAAAAATGTGTTTGTTTACATTAGTCTGTGCCATTGCATCATTGCATTTATACTTGCAAAACAGTTTTATAACCGTTTTAATTTTCACTATTAGCAAGAATTAGCCATTAAATTAAAATGTTATTTATTACGTCTGTCTTTTACTCACGATACGGTTGTTTATGTACATAGACTACCTAACTGATATATTAGATATAGTATCGGGATCTCACATATGTTATTGACTAAGTGTATTGTCTTTCATAATACTATTTATACCGTACATGATTAAAATATTATTTTAATCTGCTGACTATGTGATTCTTTGTTAATTGTGATTCTTTGTTAATTGTGAACCTTATTAAAGTTTCTGTATTATGCAATTACTTAATGCGTCGGTCGATGTGACATATAATACTGTAAAACGTATTCATGCCTTATGATTCACCACGCATTACACATAATGTAATTTTAAATATTATTTTATTTTTCTAACTAACTTTCTTCTGCTAACTATGTGAAATTTTAAATTATTACATTGTCTGTATTATGCATTTATTTTATGCGTCGATCATGTGACACATAATACTGTAAACGTATTCATGCCTTATGCTTCACCACGCATTATACATAATGTAATTTTAAATATTATTTTATTCTGCTAACTAACTACGCATAATTTATGTAGTGCAAACCGTCTTAAGAACTAGATGTGTATACATCATATTACGCATGGATGCATTTGCTTTCTAAATAAACCTGGTGGAAAAAACCAAATTCCATTTATTCCGTTTGTATTGTTTTTTGTATGTGATATTTTGTTAACTGTGATCATAACTAAAGTGTCTGTATTATTATTTTGCATAAGTCATGTTGCACAAAATATCAAATGGAAATAGATGTGCATATGTCATTTCTTTGTATTACACATAATGTAAATTTAAATTTCATTTATTTCGTAAGTAGAAAAATAAACATGATTGTGACCATCAATCGAATCATCTGTAAGTAGAAAAGTAAACAGGAATATGATCATCATTCGAATCATCTGTAAGTAGAAAAGTCAACAGTAATGTGATCATCATTCGAATCATCTGTAAGTAGAAAAGGAAACATCACTGATTTTAAATTGAATATGTTGTATGTGTTTATTCAAATATATAATATCAATGTTGTCTCGGTATTTTGTTTTTATTATACTTTTGAATACTTCAGTGTAGTTTTCTGAAAGCTGAAAATAGTACATGGCATTTTAACCAGATTGATTTAAATATCTAAGCATTGTGCTTGAAGTTCAATGTACAGAAAAGTATTTGTTCAATTTTGAAGAGTGAGAACAATGGGAAAAATTACGACAGTGGTACAACATTGGTCGGCATTGTGAAACATGCTGGGAAACGTTTCGGAAGAGTAAACGTTTTGTTTATAAATTGATGACATTTGAGCAAATCCTGATATCGTTTCTATACCATGTCTACAAATCAAAAGAATGTCCATCGGCAAGAGCTAATTAACAGTAAAAGCAACTTATTACAAAGTAAACGCACGTATATGGAAAGTTTAACCAGTAAGGTAGGTAATCATTTGAAATGTACAGAGACGTATTAGTGGAAGTTGCCACACAGACACAATGGTTATCTGGTAGTCACCCAAGGCAACTCTAAAATGTCAATCACAACATATACAATAAATAAACAAATTGAAAACAGCGTGACCAAGTCATCATGTTTTAGTCGTTGTATAACAAAAACGGATATAATTTAATGTCCTATAGGTTCATTATATATAATTTTACATAATATAAAAAATCATCAAATTAGAGACTGTTGTAGAGACAGTTAATTCACTAAATTAACGATGAAATCACATTATACTGCATTTAAGCACATCTTAGCAACATATAATTACACCCATAAAGATATCTATGACTTCGTTATTACATATTGTTGTATATTATGCACCTTTTAGTAAAATAGTTTCTCATTCAAGGGGGACAATTTTTAAAATAGTTTCTCATTCAAGGGGGACATTTTTCGGTAAAATATTTTCAGATTCAAGGGGGCAACTTTCAGTAAAATAGTTTCCGATTCAAGGGGGACACCTTTCAGTGAAATAGTTTCTGATTCAAGGAGGGCATTTACTGGTAAAACTATCAGTTTACTTAACATTGTAATTGAACACATTTTTTATTCGTATAAGTTTGTCGAGCAGCTCCTGCATCTCTTTGGTGAGAGATAAGCAAGAGACAAACTCTTCTAACATATTGTTGTCGATACATATTCAACATGATTATTTTTCTTTCGTCATCAATAACAGAAAACATGCAATATATGACGTAGTTATTTGATTCGGTTTATAATGTTCTATAAGACAGTTTACCCTAGACTACAGACTTAAACGTAAGCTTCGTGACATACTCGAAATGCACGCTTGTGACTTACCCGACATGAAAGTGTAACCACAATTGTACCATACTCGAAATGACAGTGTTACCACAATTGTACCATTCCCGACATGAAAGTGTTACCACAATTGTACCATACTTGACATGAAAGTGTTACCACAATTGTATCATACTCGACATGAAAGTGTTACCACAAGTGTACCTTACTCGGCATGAAACGGTTGTCATATTCATGCTTTACTCAAAATGAACGTGTGGCCATACTTGTGCCATACTTGAAATGCACGCTTATGTCTTACACGACATGAAAGTGTTGCCATAATGCTGCCTCACTTTACAAGAAGATATTGCACTAACGTCTACCATACCGTACTCGACAA
The DNA here is from genome assembly GCA_037043455.1 of Cyrtodaria siliqua. Classification (NCBI taxonomy): domain Eukaryota; kingdom Metazoa; phylum Mollusca; class Bivalvia; order Adapedonta; family Hiatellidae; genus Cyrtodaria; species Cyrtodaria siliqua. Next base: position 42,170 of record JAWPHD010010553.1, read on the forward strand.
AGTATGTACTTTGTTACCTCAATATATATATACTGGGTAAATTTATGCAGCTAAATAGTATGGCTGTCGTACATTTAATATGCTTGGATATTTTATTAACGTAGACGCATATGTTTATTTCCATGTTGTTAACTGCAGAACTACATGGAACTTTCGGAATGTTAATTAAAGACGCGACAATCAATATTGCTAACCAGCAAGTTCTTCCTAGCGATAGTGTGCAGTAATCAAATTGAGGTAGTAATTAGTGACAGTGCAAGGAGGATGCCATCTGTCTGTTGAAGTAGATATAAAAGTCGAACAGGAGAAGTAACATTCAAGGACGACAGTCAACCACAAACACACAAACAAACAAACAAAGAACAACTATACTTAGCTCCATTAAAAGTGCACTTTTTTATTTTGTGTTTTGGGTTAAACCAGGTTCTAGGGTGCACCAAACCTCACTAACCTTCATTGTGGCTTTCTAGGCTATTGTTGTTTTTGTATTATATTTACACGAGCATATTTGTGTTTTACTTATATTGCCTAGTGATGCTGCCTTGTTGGTTAGATATTATATCATGGTGGGGATTTCTTTATTTACACTATCCTGTTTTAATGGGATGACAGTAGGGTAAGTGTGAGGTTTGGTGCACCCTAGAACCGGTTTAAACCCCCAGTGGCCTTTGTTGCCACTGACCGTTCCAAGGCGGTAGCCCTATTGTCAACCTTTTGTGTTTGTGATGTCGTTTGCATTTTTTGTTACTTTTGCCTTCTCGTTTGTCTGTTTGCGTGTTTGTTTTTGTGTTTTGTTGTTGACTGTCGTCCTTGAATGCTGCTTTCCCTGACCGATATTTTTTATCTTTCTTCTATTGTCATCACAATCGGAAGACTGGTTTCCTGTTTATACGTAGCTTTAATGTAAACCATGACACAGTTTTTGTCACAAAAACAAATCTACCATTAACTTATTGTTTATCCATTTTACTACGACTGAGGAAATAAATGTGGATACAACGTACGTGTTTCGAAGTTGCGTAACCCTTGTTATACTATTCATCAAGGATTATAAAAATAGATATAAAAGTCGAGTTCAAGGACCACAGTCAACCAAAAGTACGCATAGAAACAAACAACAATTTTAAAGAAGACTAACAGTTAAGACACTTCATCACAAACATAAAAGGGTTGACATGGGGATACCACCTTGGAACAGTCAGTGTCGAAATGTCCTGTCAGACGAATGTATACTTTATAACCCGAAAATCATGTCCAGCCTCATGTTCATTCTTTGCAAGATAGTGTGTTGAGGTTTTCCAAAGACAGTTGCCTCATCATTCCTTGACTATTTTGTAACCATTTTGAAACCGTATACCGTTAATGAGAGTGTGGGAGAAATTGTTTCTGCAAAAGGTTTAGACTCACATTTTCTATTAGCGCAATTCAATTATGTGTTAGTGAAACAGGCATATTAGTCGTAACTTGAACGCAAGTATTTTGCTATGAGACGTGTATTCCATCAACATGAATTCTCTTTTTTTAAATTTCTGTCAAAAGTGGAAAGTAATTAAAAGAGTATGAAAGAGGAAATGTATTATTTATAATATTATTATTTGAAAAATAATTAAAACTTGTTTTCAAAATGGCAAGGTTTATTAGGTGTGTGTGTGTGTGTGTGTGTGTGTGTGTGTGTGTGTGTTTTGTTGAAATTTTGAAAATTTTGTACTGCCCGGTTTGCATTGGATGGGGAAAAAATAGAGTATACACGTACGTCCATATATAAAACATATATATATAGTTTAGAATAACTGAATAAAACACATACGCCTGATTAAATATATTAAAAAAGAAACAACGGGTTATTCAAAGGTACACACTGCAATCATAATGTTTGGCTTTAAACTCGCGGCATCCCCTTACTGTTATATCTAATTCGCATAATTTCAAACTTATAATTGATATTAATTTGAAAAGTTAAAACGCAAATCGCAGAATTATTGCTACTATATCACCAAGTATTACGGTCAGTTATTGAGTTATTGGACGGATAGAACAACACTTTATTTAAATACTCACGAATATTACACCTCATTTGCATATTCCACTCTTTGTTTAATGTGACGTCATCCGGTCCATAAAGTTGCATATTGACCAGGCGGCCGGTCCGATAGCTATATTAACGGACGTGTGAAAAAAACGACGTCAAAATAAATCGAATTGAATGTTGTTTAACGGCTCATCAACACTGTATAGGTTATTTAGAGCCGCCCCAGAGAGAGAGGAAGGATACATAGGAATCCGGGAACCTGCCCTACTCTTATTATCGAATAGATTCCTATGGTTCTTTAAAGTGCTCGGAGGATAGACCGATACACGGGACCGCCCGGTTTACGTCCCCATCCGACGGACGAGGCTAAGGGAAAGCGTATTGATTTAATTTGTTGGTCAGATTCGGTATAATATAACAAATAATGTATGGTACTTCGGTCCATATGAAGTTTATGGACTGGGCAGTCAGACCTATAACGTTATATGGACCTCAGCTTCGCTTCGGTCCATATAACATTCTAGGTCTGACTGCCCAGTCCATAAACTTGCATATGGACCTCAGCACCATACATTATCTGTTAAATATTTGAAAAAGTCAAATGGTATTATGGTTAATAATATTAACACAAAAGTTAAATAACAACAACATAGCTACGTTTAATGCTTCAAGTTACTGTGTGTGTCGCTAATAAGCCGAATGGTGAAATGCAAGCTTATTCTCAAAAAATCGTGTCTAGAAGGTGTGTCTCGTATTTATTTTTGTCTCGTGAAATAGAATTATACATTACGTGGCCGCACCTTAATTCCATTAAGCGATGAGAAAGTTTCTATTAGCAGGATTTTATAACGAATATTTATTCAATAAAACACGTTTAAAGCATTTTTTTAAATGCTATAACCTGTTTAAAATTAACTATTAAATGTTTTAATTTTACAATACGCAAACCTTTCAAGCCGAAATTAAGGTTTTATTTCATACCAAGCCAACCCCGTTTTCGCTTCTTGGAAAAGGGGTTGGATGGGGTATGAAAGTTAATACATATACATTTATTTTTGTCTAATAAAAACCACTGGTAATGTAAGTCGAGCTCAAATATTGGCATCAAAGAGATTATTATATTAATTATTTGTGATGTAGCGGGATTACCTTTAACGAGTTCATGAAAAAGGATAAAAGGATCGAAATGATGCCCGGATTAAATCTGTAGAAGTTATAATTATATCGTATACAACATATACGTATATCGTTTGATAATTTCTCTGGATGTGGACTTCATTGTTAGAGATTTATCTTTGATGGTACTTACTTTTCTGTACACTGTCTTGTCAATGTAGGCGGTGAAAACAGGATGCAACTGAGTTTGTGTACACATCAAATCGAATTGAGTTAGCCAGGAATAAATATGCCTACTACGTTACAAGTCGGTAACCCTGTCTTCACCACTACTTTTATTGTGGTTTGTTCTTTTCATTGTATATTGAATTTGCGTTGTAATTTGTTACAGTGCGGACCTACGGAGCCATGGATTTTGGTTGCTGTCGTTTCTGCAGTACCATTTATTTTGTCTCGTTTTTGTTGGATTATGTATTCTTCCATGTTCATCCGCTCATGTCCATTCGATTATATAAGCAACACATTTTAAATCAGGAACATCATTTAATATGTAGACATCGAGTAAAATGTTTGCAACTCTGGGTTTTCGAACTCACGACCTACTAAATAAAAGTCATAATCTCTACAAATCAGTAGTGTTAATACTTATTGGTCCTTTGGGATCATCAAGCACAATAGTTGAGGCTTTAAAGTAGAATATCGCTTAAGCCGGTGCTAGGAGGCGTGAGAGGTGTTGCACCTCTATTTACCTCCATGAACAGACTTAATAAACCGAGTCTGTTATTTTTGTCTCTTGTTTGTGTTTGATGTTTCCAAGGAATCCCTTTTCAATATTATTAATTTTGGTTATGTTTCTTATTATTTAGCCGAACAGGCTAAATAATAAGGATTACCGTTCGGATTACCGTTCCAACTCGATACATCTGCAATGTGTGCGGTATCTCAGTCTTATTATGAGCGCTTCCATTGCCTGAATGGTAGTGACACTATTTTCAACTCCCACCGTAGCTGATTCGAATCCCACTGAGAACTCGACTTGTAAGTGAGAACGTGTAGATTCGTCCTAAACTGTACTGAAATGGCGTTCAATATCATTAAACCAACAAATATCATATCTTTATTTATATTTCTTGTATGAGTTGTTTAAAATTCATGTTTTTGATGGCTGCGTTCTGGGAATGCTATACTTCATATTCTACTTCATATTCTACTTCCTGTACTACTTCATATCCCACTTCCTATTCTGCTTCCTACTCTACTTCATATTCTACATTATATTCTACTTCTTGTTCTACTTCCTATTCTACTTCCTGTTCTACTTCCTGTTCTACTTCCTATTCTACTTCCTGTTCGACTTCATGTTTTACATTATATTCTACTTCCTATTCTACTTCATATCCAACTTCCTGTTCTACTTCCTGTTCTACTTCCTACTCTACTTCATGTTCTACTTCATATTCTACATTATATTCTACTTCCTGTTCTACTTCCTATTCTAGTTCATGTTCTACTTCCTGTTCTACTTCCTATTCGACTTCCTGTTCTACTTCATATTCTACTTCCTGTTCTTCTTCATATTCGACTTCATGTTCTACATTATATTCTACTTCCTGTTCTACTTCCTGTTCTACTTCCTATTCGACTTCCTGTTCTACTTCCTATTCGACTTCCTGTTCTACTTCATGTTCGACTTCATGTTCTACTTCCTATTCTACTTCATATCCCACTTCCTATTCTGCTTCCTACTCTACTTCATATTCTACATTATATGCTACTTCCTGTTCTACTTCCTCTTCTACTTCCTATTCTACTTCCTGTTCTACTTCCTATTCTGCTTCCTACTCTACTTCATATTCTGCTTCCTATTCTACTTCCTGTTCGACATGAGTGTCTACTTAAGAAATAATTAATACGTACCTCTACTTCCTATTCTCCTTCCTATTCTACTTCCTATTCTACTTCCTGTTCTACTTCCTCTTCTTCTTCCTATTCTACTTCCTGTTCTACTTCCTATTCTGCTTCCTACTCTACTTCATATCCTGCTTCCTATTCTACTTCCTGTTCGACATGAGTGTCTACTTAAGAAATAATTAATACGTACCTCTACTTCCTATTCTCCTTCCTATTCTACTTCCTATTCTACTTCCTGTTCTACTTCCTGTTCGACATGGGTTTCTACTTAATAAATAATATATATAATACTGTAGCCCAGCTCACCCACAAAGTCAGATTCATTCAAGCATATACCATACACTGCTTTATTTCCAATTATACATTTATATATAGAGAATAATAAATGGGTATTTTCGTATCACACCCTATATCATGCCTGAGACGCCATATCAGCCCGAGAGCTTTAGGTCGAGGGCTGATATGGGTCGAGGGCCTGATATAGGGTGTGATATGAAAATACACATTTTTTATTCTATTCATCATATACTTGAGCTTTGTCGAAATTTCAACTTCAGCTCACTCACTACGCTGTTTTCCAGGGAGAAAATCCTGATGAATACCGATGAATATGACTAGCTAGGTCTATGTCGTATCGTATATTCAAAACGAGTTTTTATAGGGAAGTATGTGATACAATATAATACATGCACGTATTCATGTTTATTAACATTGAAATGATATTTCAACAACAGTAATAGGAATAATCCCTTGTGATCTAGCCCACAAGGTTTAAAGCAATGTTTCGACTGTTTTTAGGAAATCTACTTGTTATAAAATCTGGGCCGCCGGATCGTCCAAAGCGCAATTCTCTGCATGACTTTTTATCTCCTCGAGCGAGATTTCATTGTTCTATTCAGAAAACATAACCTGTAATTCCCCGTTTAGGTACCGCTCGTTAAACTCTAAAACATTGTCGTCAGGTTGAAAGAAAACAGAGTCATGATTTGAAATAAACAGCAAAGTTTGTAGCTGTTAATTTAGTTAAAAATGTACTAGTCGTAAGATTGTTAAGTAATTTCCAATATTCTTTGGCATTTTGAAATCTCATCTTTTCTAATTTAAGTGTTGTCCCTTTATCATAATTATGTTTTTCATTTCTTATTATATTTTTATATTCTGTCCTAGCCTGTGTCATGTGCTTTCTATTATTGTCTGATCTGTCTTTCCTATAGTAATTTAATTTCTTATAAAACATATTTTGTTTTTCTTTACAAGTACCATCAAACCATGGCTTCGCATGCCTACTGCTAGTGTTTATTTCACTGTTTAAATTTCTTTTAAACAATGGGCTACAAAAAGTATCCATGTAATTATAAAAACAATCAATATTGTTATCAACTTCAACATGGTTAAGTACTGATGATATATTTACAGTTATACTATCTAATTTCTGTTTATTACTATCGCTTTTAAGCAGGTCTGAGTATATATCCGCTTTATCAGTATTCCATTTATAATGATAATTAATGTATTCTAAATTGTCTTCCATTTCAGAATTCTCTTCTGAATCTGATAAGAGCATATATCCTAATGAAGCCCATCACATATAGATATTGAAATAATACCTTAACGTACGAAGATTTATTCCGTAGCACACAACCAATTATATAAGTTTTAATCGTATATTTATGCACTTGGGAAAAAGATGAAATACTTTTCAGGTCCTCCTGATATTCATTATAAGAGAGGCGACTCGTGAGAACATATTCAGTATATACTTAAGGGAGATCACTGGACGTCCTTCTAACAACCATAAGGTAAATAGTTTGACTCTCAAAGAAATGGTTATAAGGTCATTTAAACTCGATATAAGATAAATACCACCCTACACTCCCTTAATTTATCTCTTTCTGCTGTGTTTCTTATAGATTTACAGTTACATGTCCTTGAGTCAACGTCATGTCTGAGTTACAGATATGATTTGTTCTCAATAATAGACTGAACTTGTAGGTTATAATAGCGTAAATGAGTCTCCATTGCCCTTCCATAATAAAGTTAGAATGTTGACAACCTGTTAAAAACTCAAACCTGGTTAAAATTCTGGGAAGATTATTTTATCATGCAAATAAACATGTCTGCTATTAAACATCAACAAGGAAATAGGGGGTTTAATACCTTCTAAGAAACATTTCTTCAGTTGTATACTAACACCGGATCAAAGGTCAAAGCTATTTTTACCCCTTGCAATTTCGTACCCTGTCAAATATCAACAACATGTTTAGATTACAGTTACAGCCAAAAATAACAGGAAACTGCACTACAAAGAGGTTTTAAAGAAAAAAAAGATTAGCACTCTTTAATACAGAACTACTTTCGACTGCACCAGGCAAGCACATCCGGCTGATTTAGTGGAATTAAATCTAAATGGAATACTTTTGCGTCATGTTTTCTAATTAAACTGATCGATTCAATCCAACAACTTAATAAAAGAACATTTTGACTTGTTTCGCAATGCCGAATGACTTTGTCTTGAAATTATTGCGATTTACCTGTGCTTGACCATGCACTAAATCGAGTCGATTTTGACGCGAAATTAAGAAATAATAAAAAATGCAATATCTCAGCAACCGTTCAACATTTTCTCATCAAATCAACTCCGGTGGCTTTGTTTTGCATCCCTGAGTGTATGTATACCACAAACGTTGCCATAAATCTTTCACAAAAACTCCAAAAAAAACAACAACTTTTTAGAGAAAATCAGAAAAGTTGCGAAAAAGTTGCGAAAAACACTCTAAAATAGTCTAAAAATCTGAAAAAAAATAGTTTTCTATGTTTTTGAGTTCAACTCACCTATTGAAACAAAATAAATGCCTAGAAAATCATTTTTTATGCAATTCTGAAAATACATGATTTCTCCTTACAGGTTATAATAGCGTAAATGAGTCTCCCATAGTAAAGTTAGAATGTTGACAACCTGTTAAAAACTCAAACCTGGTTAGAATTCTGGGAAACTTACTTTATCATATCGTGGGCCTAGCGCGAAACTAGTCTATCTGCATTTTTCGAAATTATCGAGGAGAAGCAAAAAACTGATTATTATTGCAATGAAAATAATTATGGGCATTTCATAAGCAATAACATCAAACAGATCAATTTATCACTTAAATATCTGATTTTTTAAAAGAAAAAAAACATGATTTAAAGATTTTGTCAAATAGACAAGTTTCACGTCAAACTGGAGATAATGTTAAAATAATATTAGCGCGAAACTAGTCTATTTGCCCCAAAATTACTTTTTAAGCCATTATTCTGGTCTAGATTGATAAGTAATGATCTGTTATAAAATAATGTAATAGAATTTTATCTATATAAACCAACCTTTTATGTTAAAAGACTTATTTTATGTTGTATACTGGTACTGTCTGTGACTGAATAAGGTTCATCTGATTTATAGTGGTAATGTAATGAAAATGATGTTTGTATTATACAAAGGTTTGGGCCCAAGGTTATAAAACTCTTATTCTACTCCATGCTCAAATCTCAAAACCAAAATCACTCAAAATTGTTTAAGAGTGTTGACTCAGATGTATATAAAGGCTTGCATGGATCTGTATGACATAATTTAAAATATAAAATAATTTCAGTTCAAAGCACAAAAAGGTTTAAAGGTCGAGCGCTGATCAGGAAAAAATGTTTTATAACCTCAGACAAAGAACTCTGGACATTTTTATCCAAATGTTCGGTTACTCTGGATTTAATATCATGATGAGGTTTATTTTTGATACTAAGTCTTGTCAAAGACATTACATTATAAACATTAAGATTGAATAGTTGGTAGACAAAAGTGCATAAGGACAATGCTTGTAGGAGTAATAGGAAGTCATTAATTGGTGTGAAATATTCAACACAATTAAAACAAAATAATCACAAGAAGAGGATTTTAATCTGGTACTCAGTTCATCAACAGAGAAACAATCAGACAAACAATAATATTAATAGAATATTTTGAATCTAGGTAGGTTTAATAGTACATTAACATGAACATAATCACAAAAAAATATCTGCTGCGATATATAATTATGAAATTCAGCTATTGTAATGTTAAATTATTTTATTATTTATAAGTGCTTATCATTTCTTTGTGCGACATCGGTGCTTAAGTCTGTTTTGTTTATAATTAAATAGCAACTCGTAAAAAAATGAAAATAAAATTGACTAATCAGTTAAAGAACATTGTTGTTCTATGTTAAGAACATTGTTGTTCTATGTTAGCACAGAGAAAAAAGTTCTTTATAACATCTTTATAAATTTATCTTTAAATCTTTATTTGTTTTACAATTATTCTCTCTTCTTCATCTAAAACAATCAAAACTCTGGTCTATATGCACACTATAGTATCCCATAGTATGGCAATCACTACACTTCATCCAGCGAGATGGGTGTTGGTCTCAGGCTAAAACTTTCCAAATATTTCTGACAGCAGGAAACCAAATGCGTCCGCATTAAAAACAAAACTTTGGTCAATATGGGCGTCCGTCCTGTCCTAGTCGGTGTTTCTGGGACCCCTAAAACAAATTATCTAATAATGTCGTCCATGGCACACATTAAGCCTTCTCGCAGCTATTATACTCATTGTCCCTTGACGTAAATCTTCCATTGGCAGACAGCCTGTATAGCCATGAAGCGGCATAGCATGGTATTCTCAAATAGTCACGTAACATTGAAATTCGAAAATTAGGAAGTCATTAAATACTGCTTTAAAACGCTTGGAATTTGTCAGATTCAATGATTTTACATCTTGCCTTTCAAATTGTCCAGCGGGAAGTGGTACTTTCACCCCACCCCAGGGAGTACGTTCAACAATGGCCATGCTACGTATATTAGCTGTTAGATCCATTGAGTATTTAACTTCTTTCTTTATAGCATGCAAAAAAGAGCAAAACGTTCAATACTACCTGAAATAAATATGTGTGTTATGAAGGTGTCGATAATAACAAAGTTATAGAAAATTATATTCCTATTTTCGACATCCTTAAATTATTTTTGGACAAGATCAACTACATTATTTTAAGCAATTTTTCGAAACACTTTACTGGTCAATTTTGAACTGTAACATCTTGGAGAAAGTGTTATATAGATCTATAAAATTCACTGAAATTTTTAAAAAAATCACATATCACTCATCTTAACTCAATTGAAAATTTGCGGTGATTGAAGTTTGGAGAACAATAGCTTCCGATAAAAACATGATGATGTAATAGATCAGAAAAACATTTAAAACAAATTTAAAGAGAGATTACATGGGAGTGTCGGTGTTGGGAAGGTGTCGATGTTAGGCTACATTACTCTATATATAGATAATCGAAACATGTTTGTTTTTTCTTTGATATATTTATTGAACTATGAGTTATGGCCCCTTTTATCAAGTAGCACTTTATTGCATACACACATCTTTGAAGATATCTGTGCATCAAGGTGATATTTCATCTTTATGCACATACCCTTCCAGCTGTTATATACCATTACATGTATTTGTAAAATAGACCTCAATAATGTATTAGGGGGCGTCCGTGGCCGAGTCGTTAACGTCTCTGACTTGAAATCACTTGCCCCTCACCGCTGTAGGTTCGATCCCTCAGGGGCCTAGGAATCTTTATGTGAGGAAGCTATCCAGCTGGCTTGCGGAACGTCGGTGGTTCTACCCAGGTGCCCGCCCGTGCACGAAAATTGCCCGGAGGGGCACCTGGGGTCTTCCTCCACCAATGGAAGCTGGAAAGTCGCTATATGACCTTAGCTGTTGGTGCGACTATAAAATCCAATTCAATTCAATTCAATAATGTATTCAGTTTTAGTTAAAAAGTTATGTTTATATAATGTTTCGGTAATTTAACAGTCTTCAACCGTTAAAATACTAATAGTAGGCTGCACTTTTTATTTTTTTGATGCATAAGGATTAAGTCGCAAAGTAGTTTGGATTTATTTACATACATTGCATGTTACACAGTCATGTATATGTAACTGAATGAACTAAATGATACTTTAAAGAAAATATAATGATGGGAATATTTAAATGCGTTTTAACTCGGGTATAATTCATTTTTCCGTTGACCGCTACTGCAGCATTAAACGGTACAATGGCCTATTCATCATCAGTTATATGTTCCTATCAGATACATCTGGCACTGTAAGGCAATCCTTTGGGTGTTGGTATTCCTTCATAATATGGGTGGAATTCTTCGGGTATAAGCCCCCTTTTGCATATAGAGACAGTAGATCTACCTTCTTATCTTTCTATATTGGTATTTTATATGTGTAGCAAGGTTCAATAGTTGGTATATTTGGTAAATGATTCTTTGTTTGACGTGGTACTTAATGAAACATTTTCTGTACCATGTTTCTCTGACATCTTTTAGGACTACACCATCATAATGTTCTCCACTTTTTTATTTTTATATTAATGTGCTAAATGTATATGCAAGTTATGGATCGAGTTATCTTGTCTTCGTTTATATTTGTTCTGTCCATGTTTTTGAATATACCATTCTGCTTACTATCTGACTAGTCTGATGTACTCTCTTCGTCTTAACCACTTTAACAATAGTATTCAAAAATATACACTGTATATTAATTTATTTTAAATTTGTCACTTTTAAAACAATACAAAGATAAAAATGCATTAAATCTATTACACAATATAGGTTAAAATATTACCGTACTTTGAATACTGTGTATTAAAATAAAAAGTCATATTTTTAAGTAATCTAGTCATAATAATTATTATGTAATATTCCATTTCCTACTCAGTTACTATAAGCCAGACATTAATTCAAAGCAAGCGGGCAAGGCAAACATGGCTGCCTGCCCATCAACACAGCAAAAAAATAATACAAAGCAAGTGGGCAGGGTGAACATGCCCCCCAGCCCATCCACACAAAAAAAATGACAATACAAAGCAAGCGGTCAAGGCAAACAGGCCAACCTGCCCACCCACGATACAAATGACAATACAATGCAAGCAGGCAAGGCAAACATGCCCGCCTACCCACCCACACAATAAATCGATACCTTAGAGCATCAAGGTGCTATCTGCACTTTTGATCAATTTAGACATGTCACAATTAATCAATTGGAAATAGTCATATCTTGTTTGAAAAAAATAACGGGCATTATATTCCATCAATTAGTGTATGTAATAATGTAATACTAAATTCATCAAAATGCTACACATATTCCATGCAGAAAGGTGATATCTGCATTGTCTCCATGCATCAATGTTCTATTTGCAAATAGCACCTTGCGCACTTGCCCGCTTGCTTTATATTGTCTTTTATTGTGTGGGTGGGCAGGCGGACATGTTTGCCTTCTCCCTTTGCTTTATATTGTTGTTCGTTGTGTGGTTGGGCAGGAGGGATGTTTGCCTTGTCTGCTTGCTTTGTATTGCCATTTTATTGTGTGGGTGGGCAGGTGGGCACGTTTACCTTGCCAGCTTGTTTTGTATTGTCATTTGTTGTGTGGGTGGGCAGACTGCCATGTTTTTGTCATTTTGTTGTGAGGGTAGGCAGGCAGGAATGTTTGCTTTGGCCTCTCTTTGTATTGCCATTTGTTGTGTGGGTGGGCAGGCGGGCATATTTGTCTTGCCCGCTTGCTTTGTATTGTTGTATGGTTGGGCAGGAGGGGATGTTTGCCTTGCCTGCTTGCTTTGTACTGCCATTTTGGTGTGTGGGAGGGGCAGGCGGGCATGTTTACCTTCCACGCTTGCTTTGTATTGTCATTTGTTGCGTGGGTGGGCAGACGGGCATGTTTGCCTTACCTGCTTGCTTTGTCTTGTCATTTGTTGTGTGGGTGGGCAGACGGGCATGTTTGCCTTGCCTGCTTGCTTTGTATTGTCATTTGTTGTGTGGGTGGGCAGGCGGGCATGTTGGTCTTGCCCGCTTGCTTTGTATTGTCATATGTTGTGTGCTTGGGTTTAATTAAAATAATTAATATAATTAAATAAATTTTAATAGTTTTAATTAACTTATTTGACTTACTTCAGACAAACTTGTTTGCAATTGAACAAAGAGCTTTTTTACTTTTCGTATTTAGCATATTTGTAAAAAATAATTACAATATTAAAAAATCATGTTTGTAAAGATGAGTTACTATGCTAAATGGCAAAGAAAACAAGCATTTATATCAAATGGACTACTTTGGTTATGGCCACATTTCCTTTGGATTTTAGGGCGAAACTAGTCTATTTGCATTTTGCAAATAGACTAGTTTCGCTCTAACCGGCATGGCATGTTTGCAGATGGACTACTTTGACAACTTAGAGGTTTTCTCATTAACTATTCACATTGTGACACTATAATTTCTCGACATTGTGTAAAACAGGGAATGGTATTAAAAAATGCAAGAAAGTAGTTTTGACAAAATATGTCAGTTGGACTAGTTTCGCACTAAGCCCTCGATATTTGCTATTAAACTTCGACAAGAAAATAGGGGGTTTAATACCTTCTAAGAAACATTTTTTTCAGTTGTATACTAACACCGGGTCAAAGGTCAAAGCTATTTTTTACCCCTTGCAATTACTTTCACTTCTGAAATTTATATCAAAAACTGTCAAAAACATGATGAGCTCCATTTCAAATATCAACAACATGTCCAGAATAAGTTACAGCCAAAAATAACATTTGAAATTGCACTACAAAAAGGTTTTAAAGAAAAAAAAGTTTAGCACTCTTTAAAACAGAACTACTTTCGACTGCACCAGGCAAGCACATCCGGCTGATTTAGTGGAATTACACCTGTAAACTACACTCAAAATAGGGCGAGCTGTTGCATAGCAGCCAGTATCCGTTATCGGGGCCAACAACTTGTCTTATGTTGTTATTACGTCAGCATCCCTCCTCAAAGCAGACGATAGAACTATCAATAATAAACGTCAGCCTCCGTTATCGGGGCAGACGATAGACGGGCATTTGCTAGTAGGATATGTTTGGCGCCTGTTGACGGAGCAACATAATCACCTGTATTTAACAGTTTTCTTAATTGGAAAGTAATAAAATTATAAATAGTGTCTATAAGTATGGCCATGGCCATATTATGCCAAACATTTAGATAAAAGTAAAACAAATTCCTGCTTATTGCTATTATTACTACCTAACTTATTCGTAAGCGTATAATGTCTATTGTTATTTTGTTCACACATCATTCACAGATTACCTGATCTGATACATGTGTAACATTTATTTCAGAATACAGCTCGTAACTGGGTATATATTGTTGGTATATTGTATTGCCATTATTAATCATTTCTTAGATATAAAGGGTATGTGACTCTTGGGGTTAATATATCATACACCTTGTTTTATATATTATTGAGTGTTTGTGCTTTATACATTTCTGTATATTTAGGTTCTTTCCGTATATACAATGTGACTTGTATTACATTTGAAATGCATTACTGTTTCCTATTAGTTGGTGACGTAGGTTAATACTATCTAGGTATGTAGTATAGTAATACTGTCGTACTATCAGTTTATGATATATGCTTATGACAACGTTCGTTATTGTATTGAACAACAGTTCACTTAAAGTCATCTAAAAAATATAGACTTATGTCTAAGGTTCATTATTGTGTTGAACCAACCGATCACTCAAGGTCATCTGAGATATAGTACTAGATACCAGGTTATAATAAAACCTACAGAATGCTTAGTGCGAGCTGGAGTATCTTTATTTAAGTACTTTTATTAATTTGAAGGTTCTATGTTTGTGTTCAACACATGAGACACTTATAGCAGTCTCATCTGGTATAACTATGTTTATATAGGACTGAGACAAGATGTTTATGCAATTAGCTTAAATAGCTTAAAGCTACAGATGCCCTATATCAATCGATTTCTTCTTTGTAGGCGTGTCTTTAGTTGTAACTTCATGTTCACCAGCTCATGTCTAAATCGGGTATTTAAGCGAGCAAATATAGCGCATGAAATCATTTACTGTATATACATCGACCAGTGCACATCGTACCTATACACAGGTAACAGTAATTTTTACCTAAATAAAAAAAGTTAGCTTCTTTCGGGGCTCGAACACACGACCTTCTGATTTCAAGTCCTGTGCTCTATCCACTGAACTACAACGCTAATTCAGAAAACAGTATACTAACTACCATATATTATGAGGCAAAATAACTTAACATATTTGAACGCAACTAAAGATGGATCAATAAATATGCAGTCCATATTGTCGCATGTGTAAATTAACATTGCCTGGTGTAATACTGTATCTTATCAATATGAAACTAATACTTCGTCTCAAATCAACCATATATGGACTTGTTATTTAGCGCTTGATGAGTTTGTGTGCGCGCTCTTGTTATTACTTATTGCCTATTTAGTGTTAAAAATGCTACAAAATAACAATAAATAGCAGTGGTCCAGAGGTTCAGCGTACATCTTTCAAACCTTACAAGTGCAAGACTGTGGTTCAAATCCCGTTCCGGGCAACTATTTTTGTATCACATATATTCTGGAGCCGTATATTTATCGATGTTACCTGTACGGAGACTAAATAAAAATGTGAAATTTTATGTATCGATTTCTCCTTATATACCGACTTTTGGGGTGTTCGTCGATTTGAAACTACTTCACACGTGACTCATTCATATTCATGAGTTATTACCAGTTAAAATAGGGACTGTACAGCTTTAAGGATACATACTTCACCACCTACTGTGTTATGCACTCGTGATTTAATTACTACGCATCCGAACTCCTAATTGTATTTTATACACCGATAAAATACAGGTACGTATTTATTAGTTCGATTCTAAAAGAGTATGAGAGTGGACGACAATAGCCTCATTGTTTACAATTGTGGGGGCACTATATTATCTCGGAGGTCAAGGTAATCAGGCTGCTATGTTTTCAGGCTGTTCCATTGTGCGTCCCCATATTTGTGTATTACGTCAAATATTCTCAGCTTGTTCAAGATGCTTATTAATGTTATGTTTATTAATGCATGTGATTGGTTTATATCGGGGGTGCATGGTTTGGGAGCATGGCACGTTTGTTTTAATAAAAAATCAATAAAATTGATGTTGAGTTTGTCTTCGTTACGTACCAAAATGTTTATTTACCTTCTTTCAGTGACGTTAACGTTTTAAAAAGTGACGTCATGTAACGTGGCGCTTCTAACGGATGAAAAATACGCGGGGAAGTAATGGAACAGTCGTATTTTACTGTAAAATAACATACAGTTGTTTCTCTTTTTTGAGTATATGAAAGACTGCGCAGGTCGTGTTAGAATTTAAATTACAGAACATTTTGTCAGCTATCCTTTGAGATAAATCGTAACTAAATTACGGATACAGAGCACGGACTTACTTATAAGGAAAAAGGTAAGTCAACTATCTACCATCTGACATATGAAGCGTGCATTCAATTGCCACACTTTGATACTTTTAACACACTGCCCCGATAATAAGTATACCAAACACAGATCACCTCAGTGTTTATTCAGGCATCAGTAGAATCGGAAGTCTCTCTCTATACGCCGACGTAAATAGCAGGATTCTTTAGTGTTCGTGTGTACATTGCTGCGGAGAAATTATGAAAGCTCAGATTTGATCTTATTCACATGCCTTAGGATACAAAACGATCCGTACAGTAAGACTGGTCGTTATGATTATTTAATATGAACCATGCACACAATCTGTGATTTATAGATAATAACATCTATTATATTGCATCGCGATGAAAGAAAACTTAATATGTTCACGAGTATGAAGTGTCATTGAAAATGATTGATTTGTCTCACTTCGAGACGAAAAAAAATCTGTTTTGCCTTACAGTCAAATATTTACCGTGATGAAAATGCATTTGAAACTGACCATTACTTTGAAAATGCTTTACGGATGTCTACACGCCATGACGGATTTACCTTAGTTAGTGAAGTTCTCACCCAATGATATCAGTATCGGGGCGGTTTAACTGTAAACAAACGGGCGCCACTTTGTTCTCTAAAAATAGAAACGCGCGTGGTATAAAGTAGGTCACGCATTGCACGGTCTCATTTGCATATGAATGAATGCATTGTGGTAGAGGGGATTAGTGACAAGATGTTTCTTTTGTATTGACAATGTGGGTTGAACACTGGGTTTTTAAAAATGCTTTACATGTATTATTGTTTTTTCCCCCACTGCGTTCGGACGCTGTGGTTTCTATAGGACACTATATCTCATTTTTAGAACTGATCATCCCTGCCAAGTTTTATTGAAATATGGCCAGAGGTTCAAGAGAACTAGTCTGTACAAAGATAGTGTTTTAAAACCTTTAAGGTCCCAAAATTCTGTCAAAATTCATTCAACAGGAACATGGCAATGAAATGCGCAGCTAGGCTTGGTACTGATTCGTTAAATCCGGCCAGTAGATCAGGAGAGTTAGTCGGGACACATTTTGTGAATTAAAACGTTAAAAGAGCCATAACTGTGACACAAATCATTCAACCAGAACACGGCAATGAAATGCGCAGCTAGGCTTGTACTCCCCGCCAAGATTTCGCTGACATCAGATTTGGCTAGGAGTTCAGAAGAGACTGGTCTGGACAAAGTTTGTGTATTACAACCTTTAAAGGGCCATATTTCTGCCTAAAAGTATTCAATCAAAATACGGCCATGATATGCACAGCTAGGCTTGATACTGATAATCCTTGTCAAGTTTCGTTGAAATCCGGCCAGGGGTTCAGGATAACTAGCCCGGAAAACGTTTGTGTATCAAAAAACGTTAAAAGGCCTTAACTCCTCCAAATATCTGTCAGCCGGAACATGACGATGATATGCACAACATGGCTTGGTACTGATCATCCCTGTAAAGTTTCGCTGAAATCCGGCCAGGGTTCAGGAGAACTAGTCCATACAAAGTTTGTGTATTAAAACCTTTTAAGGGCCATACCACTGCCAAACACCAGTCAGTCGAAACACGGCGATGATATGCACAACTAGACCTGGAACTGATCATCCCTAAAATGTTTCGTTTAAATCAGGCCAGGCAAAGTTTGTGTATGAAAACCTTTAAACGGCCATAACTCCGCCAAAATTATTCAACCAGAACAAGGTGACGATATGTACAACTAGGCTTGGTACTGATCATCCCTGCAAAGTTGCATTGAAATCCGGTCAAATGAAGGTCATTACGTAATTTAAAACTTTCAAAAACATAAATGGCACGGTTTCTTTCTATGCGTACATTGTTATTGTTCATGAGTTCAGTAAACTTGAGAATATTAGGATGCTTCCAGTAGTATGGTTTGATATATTTTAAACGCAGTTCTTTGTACATTGTGCATTCAAACAAGAAATTGAATTCATCCTCGAGATTGTTACATAACTGACATTTACGTTCATGGAGTGGTATTTTTTGTGGTTTGTGCCATCTCCCCGTCTCCACTTCAAGACGGTGAGATGACACTCGCAATCTGCTTAAAGCACATCTGAATTTTCTTAAATTTACATTTTCTAAATACGGTTGAAAGCGAAATTCTGAAAACAATACATATGTCCAAGCACGGGTTGAGTTCACTAATTCTTCACTCCAACTTTGAATAAATGTATCCTTTAATCGTTGTTTAAAAATTGACATAAAACCTGTTTTATTTCCAACGCCATGGAATAACCAGACATGATTAAACCCAACTTAATGAATATTCATAATTATATTGATCTTGGCGGAATTACTCTTTATGTTTAGTGATTCTTGCTATTTCAGGATAATTAATCCTGGTCGACATATTGCAAATGAGAGCAAATAAATGCGGAAGGCTATATAGACAGTATATGTAGCATAGGCGTAGCCAGGTTTTCAAAATGTATACGCACACTGGGGGAGGGTGTGGGAGGCGGCCTCCCCCGGGAAAAAAAATAAAATAAGGAAGGAAATTGTGCATTCTGGAGCATTCTGAGGCACCTTTCTGGCGTTAGAAGTAATTGTTTTCTCTAGTCTTGAAACTTACTTTCATCATGTAACATGCATGAATTTTCATCGACAGAGTCAAAAACAATAGCAAATATTTTAGTTTTTTATTATGCTCGGCATTTTTTGTATTACGCACGTGCGTATTGTGCGTATAGGGCGCTACGCCCTTGTGTAGTCTCGGTTTTCACATAGCTTGCGATGACGGTGTGTAATAAAGCCATGATATATTTATCATATTACACTGGTGAAAAAAATGTGCAAGAAAGGCCGAATTATCGTTCGGTTGTTTCTATTTAGCTCGGATTACATCGGAAATTCCGTTGTTCGGCGTAGTACGGAGAAGACCGAGTCAACACGGCGTCATCGTACAAACATACGACGTCATCATACAAACCTACGACGTCATCGTACGACACTGTTGCTTTCAAGGCTTTTTTGATTGTTCGATTTTTGTATCTAATTTTTCTTTGAGTTTTGTGATTATCAGAATCTCCCTTTAGTGCCTATTTAATATTAAATTTATTTAATTCTTTGTATAAAACCGATACAAAGATCGGCACAGTCTCACAGCATAAATTGTATTAAACTCTTTGAAAAAAATCAATATTAAACAAGCACTCATGAACGATCCTCTCTCTCTCTCTCTCTCTCTCTCTCTCTATGATATATATTTATATATATTGTTGTCGCGAAGTTGTTTATGCCTAGTTGTCTCGGTAAGATTCGTTCGTGTTGATTTTTGGTGACCCTTGTTTCCAGTACTAAAAGCGTAAAAACAAAGAGCGAGGGCTTTCCTATACATAAAGCATCTAGGTTAAATTGTGTGGTAGTCCTACACGTACAAGTACAAGTACAAGTAAAACAATACATCCTTATAACCATATGAAACCTAATTCAGTTATCCAACGGAATCACTTGGGAAATACATGTTCCATCAATCATGTCAGTATTTTGGATATTCCTGTTAGCAAGTAAACACATTATTGCCTTAAGAATAATAGACAATTTGTACGATTGTGGTCGCTAAATTCTTTGCTGAGTTCAAGATTACAGTTAAATAGTATTGATGTTTAGATCATGCATTTTTTATTTAACAGCGCGTTACTTTGTTCACTCATTATTAGGAGCTATACAGTGAAAGAGGAATAATTGGCAACAATTGAACAGGACACATCACTCCAATATCCGATAAATTACTCTAAAACATTATCTATAATTGCTGTTCTCGTATCATGAAATGTTGTTATAGGCAGACATACGATGGTAAATCAGATGTTCCAACACATAACAAGGCAACCAAACAGTGAACATGCATTTAATAAGGTGAACGTAAACACACCACTCGTTTAGACAAAGCCTAAAGGCAATTTCTTTTTAATTTTCGTTTGTTTTTATAAGCAGATATAACAATCGAACTGAAAAAGTAGCATTCAAGGACGACAGTCAACCACAAACACACAAAGAAACAAAGAGCAACGTTGATTATGAATAAAAGGCAAGATTAGACATCACAAACACAAAAGGTTTGACAATAGGGCTACCGCCTTGGATAGGTTAGTGGCAAAAAAGGCCGCTGGGTGTCGGTTTCTCATTCTTGTAGATTTCGAGAATATAATACATCTCTTAAAAGCAGTAATTGCGATACAAAGCATCGGACTGAAGGATACATAATACATCAGGTAAACACTGTTAACTTTATGAACCTGAGAAAAAAAACATAATTTGAACAGAATCATTTTCTAACATCCCATTCTCGTGTGAAGTTAAACCGTTAATTTATTGTTAAGTACCCGTGTCATTTCCTTGCTCCATTATTGATTACCTTACGCACACGATTGAGCTTAATTGGTATCAGTAAGATGTTACTACAATTTCCGTAACAAGTAAATGAGCTCGTTTGCAAAATGTTGTGGTTTTAAAACACAAAATACAACTCTAAGGTCTTGTGTTATATATTTCTTTAATAATCCTGCTTTAATCCTCGCGAGGATGAAATATGCTTCTTATAAAATGACAGCCGCGAAAACTGTAATATTTTTTGATCAAGTACAATCATTATCATACAGACGCTTGGTGTTACTATTAATAGATAACTATAATTTCACGTACTCATGTATAGCGTTCCTTCAGACCGACCGCTGTTGTTGACTGAGTGTAAGCAGGTAAGATAACTGTTCAGTCTAACTCTATGATGCGTGAACATTATATCAGCGATTTTAAACTGTTAAATGCTACACTTAAAAGCCCTATATATACACTATTTACTAACTATTTACGCTTTGTTCAAGTTGCAGTGCGGAAGTTACTTACCAAATTCATCGTCACATGAGTATTTCAAGCTGTCTTGTTTACTCCTGTATTTAAGGACTATTGGTCAGCCATCTTTGAAAAAAAAAAAAAAAAAAAGGATGGGGTATGATTAATTGAAATTTTCATCCAAATGCATACTATAGGCATGTACATTGTCAATGATATAATAAATGACATTAATGCAACACTATTGATGTGAACATAATATCAGAAACAATATTTATTTGGCAGAAATAGTGCCCTTTATATTCGAAAAGTTTGACGCAAGTTTACTCTAAGATGTTTTGTTTTTTATGTTAAATAAATTTGTCCATAGAATTGTCCATTTATCTAAAAATGGCACACGAGAGATCATTTCTAAATTAAATATGCCATGTTATCACATCATCCCCATTTCAAAGTCAATCATTGTAAAAAAAAGAAGCTATTTTTTCAATGGCATGTACTTTCAAAATAATCTCAATGCTATAGTATGGTGGCACTGACGGGTTTTAATTGTCAAACTATTATAAATGGCAACTATATTTTTGGATGTATTAAACACAACTGAGTGACTGTTGTGAATAGAAACATGGCAACACAAGAAGAAAAAATTATTATTATATTCCTATAAAAACAGCACAAACTAAATAATAACATATGAATAGGATCAAATTACCTGTTTATCCGAATGTTTCACCATTCAGCATGTTTCAATTTACAATTCACCTGCATGCTTTTCATGTGTATCATGTGCGTGTGTTGGAGGCACATGGCGTATAAAGAAAATCTTCATTTTTAACAATGGTGTACTTTGAATTTTGGATGATGTGATAACATGGCTTACTTTATTTAGAGATGATGTCTCGTGTGCCATTTTTAGATAAATGGACAATTCTATGGACAAATTTATTTAACATAAAAAACAAAACATCTTAGAGTAAACTTGCGTCAAACTTTTCGAATATAAAGGGCACTATTTCTGCCAAATAAATATTGTTTCTGATATTATGTTCACATCAACAGTGTTGCATTAATGTCATGTATTATATCATTGACAATGTTCATGCCTATAATATGTATTTGGATGAAAATTTCAATTAATCATATCCCATCCATTTTGGATTTTTTTTTCAAAGATGGCTGACCAATAGTCCTTAACATCCCGATATACATATATACACTATGTTCAATGTACACAGTAGAGAAATTACTTAAAGAGGTCCATTGGTAGTCAGACATGGCGTACGGATTGTAGGCTTTCCCAAAGGATCACCTTTATCAGTATTTATTTGACATTACTTTTACGACGAGAAGATTCCTTTTTTCTTCTTTTCTAGCGTTTGGGAGCGCACACTTTGTCAGTCCTCATTTTCGGCATTGGAATGACGAACAACAGTACGCGGTGCTGCAGATGAAGAATTTGACGGATTGGCTGACTTATTGGATGCGTGTTCAATCGGTGGCGTTGGAGTGGCAACCTCAACCAGATTGCTATCACCATCACCCTCATTCACACCAAAGTCTGATACACTTGTGCTGGAAAACAGTTCATGTAATGCATCGGCGGTGCTCTGTTTAAGTGCACTACTGCCTGTACCAGCGGCCGGATTTCCAGAGAAGTGTATGAAACTGTCTGCAGACGATATGTGTATTCGTTCATCAGAAGCATCCAAGCCATGACTAGACTCTTCGTCAGTTTGACCGTCCGTTTCTATGTCGGTTACTTCAGGGGCAATTTCCCAAGCATCTAAAGGCGTGGCCGTTGTGCCGTAAGGGGCAGTCCATGAGTCAAACAACGGAGTTTTGTATGTGTATGCCGCTAGTTCCTCCAGTGTGTAAATGCTTTTCATTAGGTCGACGAATCGGCAATATACCATTCCCTTCACCTGAGACCTCCACATAATCTCGGCCATGTGCCCCTCGAATTGCTGCAGTTTTGTACCAGACATTTTCTTAAAGTGCTGTTTGGCATGCTTCCAGGCCCCTTCAGTGCGGTTAGTATGAACCGTTACCTTAGGACCAGTCCTTTCTTCTACGTAAATATTCTTGAATGCATACTTATGTATGACCGTGAAATGTTTAAATCCTATGGCTTTCAACGAGCAGTAGGCGCTCCGACCGTCCGAATAAATAGTAGATCCGGGGTCTACATGTCGCTGAATTAAGGGGATGAGGGTCTGTTCAGAGCGATCACTAACTGGATACATTATAATGGAGTTCTCTCCACCATGCCGAGAACCCATATCTTTAGACCAAAGTTTGGGTTGCCTCTTAGGTATTTCACCCGTCGACCGAACAGAGATTCATCTATCTCGATCTCTCCAGTGAGCTGTCGGTTCATGGTGTTCCGTTAAAAGTGTTCCTTGAACAACTCGCGCATGTACGAAGCCCAGTGCACGGCTGTGAACTTGTAAGTCATTCCGGCAAATGCTGAACATTGAAGTAACGAATTACTATCAAGGTAAGTTTTGATGAATACCATAATGTCCTGTACGGTTAGGTGGGAACATTCGAAGAAAGATAGAGCGAAAACATACTTTTCGTGATTCCTGTTTCGGTTGCATCTGAACGAAAAGCTACCCGATTTTCCTGCGCTCTCCTTTAACAGCATTAACCCACCATCTGGATTACGGCATTTCAAAGTGAAAGCTAACAGTCCATTTGCACGACACCAATCTTGCACAGTGCGTTCGTCTTTCAACAATAAGGAATAAAAGTTCCATGGATTATCAAAATCACCAATCTCAATATCATGTTCGTCAAGTAAACGACGTCGAAAATTACCACCGCTTTTATTTTCACCTGATGCCATGTTCACTAGGTGAAAGTAGCACATTGAATGGGGATGGACACAATTCATATAAAGAAAGATACAAATAAACTGAAATGTGAGCTGGAAATGTGCATGATTTGCAGGCATGCAATTGAGTTGTATTACGCAATTACTCATACAGCCATATAACGCTAAATCTCTAATAAGGGGGCCATAATATGGAGATATGTTCATTTGTATATTCGATGTCTATTCCCTATTGCATGTCTATCCTTGTTTGTCAATGTATACTGGCGAAAGATAGCTTCATTCCGAAAAAAGTATTATTTTAACATACTGTAAGTTTACGGAATAAATATATATAACAACAGTAGTCCTTTAACGTAACTGAACTTTTAGTCCCCGGGGACGAAAAGTTCCAAACATTTTCGAAAATTGCTTTATTTCGTGAAAGTCAACGTATAAAATGCATTCGCTCAATAGATTCATTATCACTTAAAGACATTTGCAATCCCCCAAAAGATTGCCGAGCCCCATTTTCTGTAGCACTGTTACACCCAAAGAGAACCCTTTTTCCAGTGAAAGAAATATACTCCTATTTTAGTCCCCGAAGTAAACAAACCAGTCTAGAATACATGCAGTTTTAAAAATCCAGCGTCTGAGAGATCATGATCAATTACAACGCCTTATAACATACTGTTTTACATAAGAAGAATCTTTCATCCCCGTGGGGATTAAAGCAAGATTATGCCATTACTCTAAAACATTATCTATTATTGCTGTTCTCGTATCATAAAATGTTGTTATAGGCAGACATACGATGGTAAACCAGATGTTCCAAGACAATCAATCAATCAGTGAACTTGAATTTAATAAGGTGGACGTAAACACAACACTCGCTTTGGCAAAGCCTTTTCAATTTCTTTTTAATTTAATAGCGTAATTGCCATTTGTTTTTATAAGCAGACGTAAAATTCGAACAGGAAAAGTAGCATTTAAGGACGACAGTCAACCACAAACACAAACAGAGACAAAGAACAATTTTAACATGTTTAAAGATGAACAAAAGGAAAGATAAGACATCACAAACACAAAAGGGTCGACAATAGGGCTACGGCCTTGGAAAGGTCAGCCACTGGGTGTTTTATCATTCTTGCACATTTCGAGAATCTAATACATATATTAAAAGCAGTAATTGCGATACAAATCATCAGACTAAAAATACATAATATATCAGGTAAACACTGATAGCTTTATGAACTTGAGATACAAAACGTAATTTGAACTGAATCCTATTCTTACATGCCATTCTCGTGTGGAGTTAACGTTCTTAATTGGCATCAGTAAGATCTTACTACACTTTCTGTCACAAGTAAATGAGCTCGTTTGCAAAATGTTGTGGTTTTAAAACACAAAATACACCTCTAAGGTCTTGTGTTATATGATGCCATCTTGGTGAGTTGTTTTTTTTTTAATTTAGACGATGAAATGCAGTACTATTCAAGTTACGCGTAACCAAGTTATGTTACGCATAACACAAACAGCCAATGCAATGACTTGCTTATGTTACACGTAACTTTAGAACTTACATTAGGCGTCTGTCCATTGTAATCAGATGTTGTCCTCTGTGGCCTGACATCCTAGCGTTTCTAGGACTGGTAGGCCTGGTAGCAGTATCATGTGACTGAACTGGGTATCATCTTATGTGTCGATGGTATGGAAGTTCAGAGTGATAGCACTATAAAGTGAACTAATTGAACCCCCTGCTAAAGGTAGACATCGTCGTAATATGACAGATGACAGGAATATTGTTAAAAGTGGCGTTAAATTCCATTCATCAAGATATATACATACATATGCATACATACATTCATCATACATATATTCCCGTTCGCGCAGATAGGTTGTGACATGCATCGTCGGAAGTGCTTATGTGTGTCCTATGAACTATGTCTCATGATTAACATGTTTAACTATTTGTTAGTAAAACTATATCATTCAATCTGTGTACCTTATCAGCTGTTGTAAGGACCTTTATTTGAGATTGACACTAATCACTAATATATACATTGACTATTATGTTTTATGGCTTATAGGTCCATGGAGCGGGGTGTTTTTTAACTGTTCTTGTAAAATGTATCGGTTTTATTGTTATACACATGAGGTTAGTGTAATAAAATATTTACTTACTTACACAGCTACATTTGCCAATAACATCTATCGTCTTTTCAGAAAGAAACCATTCTGAGTTCTGATCTCTAATGCTCCAATTAGTAAATTGTTTCTACCTGTACAGATTCCTATCCAACATTAAGAGAATAAGGAGCACAAATGAACACGCAAAACAATTAATAAGACAGATAGCAGTCAGTACATGATATGGTTCATGTAGACAGATAGCAGTCAGTACATGATATGGTTCATGTAGACAGATAGCAGTCAGTACATGATATGGTTCATGTAAAATGATACACACACCAAAGTAAACAAAATATATAAGAATCAAACTGGGGCAATAACGCCCTGCAGAATTGATGCTGATCAATCTTATGATTACGTTTATTATAAACAGCAAAAATGTGTTTGGAATCAGATTTACTTAATACAAGTCATCAATAGAACGCGAATATACGCATTTATTACGTTTTTATCGGTGAAAGTTGGGATTTCTCAGTGAAAGAATATTCATAATGGTTAAATATTAATAACTAACTCCGAACACAAAAAAAAACTGTGACGTTGAGATATGACGTCAATAAAGCGAATCATTTCTGTTAAAAGCATGCACATACTGATTTAAAATGCAATAAATAGATTATTTACCTACTTTGATAGATTCACTCGATGTTAGTCTTCTCTACCATCTTGTGAAATATTTCCCTATAATCGATCCAAGCAGTTAAATAATCTCTATATACATTTAATATAATCAATTATTGCTTAGGGTGCATGTATCAGCCAAAGTTTTTCTTTGAATTTACATCACATCAGCAATAAAGCCAATACTTGCACACATTATGCATCATTGGACTTTTAAGTATCAGTGGTAAATTAAAATGCGTCAGATTAAAACTTAAGCTGATAAATAATAGTTTACAGCCACAATACCTCTATCGTTAGGGTTTTCTTATGTAAGCGGTATGAAACCACAGCAACAGTACACTTAATCAAATAACAGTAGCTTTACATTGCTGCGATACAAATTCCGGTATGTCTTAATATAGACTAAGCATACACATTTAACTCGACATATTAGATAGAAAATCTGAAAGTGAAATATCTGTATGACCCAACCATGCGTTTGACTTATTCGCATACAATTACAAACACACTTATCCCTACATGCGAAAGTTGTGAAAACTCTTACAAGCATGACAAAATAACTCCTTAACAATTGTATACGTCTGCCAGTATCAAAGTACATGCAAACTTTTTTTCTGGTGGAGGCAGACCGCCCACCTTTTCCTGGGTAGAACCAGTACTGTATACCTCCCGCCATCCGTAAGAATCGACACTTCCTCACTTACATGCCGAGCTCCCAGTGGGATTCGATCCTGCATTTAAACAAACAACAAATACATTGACCAATAGTTCTTTAGAAGACATTTTAGTAAAGTACGGGACACACACATATAAAAAACACATACAATACGTGAGAATAGCATATAATAACATTACAAGAAACACTTTATTTTATGAAATATAATTAATGTATTCCTTTAACATTATGATAACTCTTGTCTTGATAGGTTATTTCATATCATTAACACTACTATAGTTCATGTTTATACTAACCCCATACTGAATCTAATCGATTAATTGGTGTATATACATACCCTCTCCTTTGCCGCTGCCAGTTGTAATTTTCTTTTATTCCTGTCATTGCCTTGAATATTTTTCACCCAAATGTTATATCCAATTTTTGCGTAGGAGAACATCAACAACGTCAGTGGTGCAAAATAATGCAGTATCATAAGCATCAAGCCATATACATATCTTTCTGTATTATTCTCCCATATTTCCATGCACTGTCCACTGGTGTTGGAATGATACAAGATTCTTGATGTGAATAAAGTTGGCAGTGGTATTGACAATGAAAGAATCCAAATTACCGCGATGGTAATAACGGTTTGTTTTACGGTAATCCTAGGTTTGAAAGGATGCACGATGACTATATAGCGGTCAATTCCCATGGCGACAAGAGTATACGCACTGAGAAAGACAGCGACAGCCTGGATGTAGAGGACAATGGGGCACATCATTTCCCCGAAGGGCCAGTAATTCAGAATCAAGTTGGCCACAAAGGTGAACGGAATGCAGAAGACTGCCATGATGATGTCACTGCATGCCAGGTTGACGATGAAGTAGTTCGGAACAGTGTGCATGCGTTTGTAAGCGTACACGAGGTAACAGACGACACCGTTACCGCCAATAGCGATAACTGTTATCACGGTGTACATTACAATTATCAACACCTGAACATATTTAGAAATTTGAAACGGCGAATCCCTATCTGAATTTGATGTTGAATTCATTTCTTAGTCCGACTTTCCATTAACATAGTTAATATTTGTCCGAATTAAAACAAATATAAAGCAACATATTTTAGTCACTATATATGCTATATAAATACATATCAATCGACCATGTTGATTTACCTTTTAGAAAAACACACATATGTCTTAATAATTATGAAAATATTTTTGGAAAGATCTTAAAGCCATTATCGCCGAAAATACGGCCTATATCATATAATTTAAAACGATTCAGTCTAATACATCTATCTGCTTCTGTAGACGTTTCCAACTGAGACAAAAACGCTGTTCGCTTCAACGCTGTTTTTCCAAAATCTGCAAAAGAAACATTGAATCAGTCAATACATGTGCCGTTGCCTCTCTATTTATCAAAAGCATGCATACCGTTCGTATGTTTAAGATATATACCTGGAACTACATTTAAAATCGGTATCTGATACATAGATGTAATTATATTCCTAAAAGCTATACACTTAATGTCATACTTTAGAGAAGAACAAGAAGATAATTCAACTTTCTGCATAATCAGTTCTGATTGTGTACAAATTACTTGCTGTACAAATAATGCGAAATATATGTTTAAACAGAAATTGATAACTGGGAATATGAATTTAAATGTTATTCTCGCTTGACCTTAAATTATCTTTGGTATTCCGTTGCTTTACTACAATACCTGTCGGAATCGTTGGTACATACCTATTTAACCGTATTACGCTGGCCGTAAGTACTGTTTAAACAAACTATTCAAAATATAACATATAATTTTCTTTTCCGTCTTTCTACACTTACTGAAGCAATAAATATATTTCCAAACAATCGAAAAGCGTCTTCACTATAACACTGTCTCTAGACAACTCCACAGGAGAGAAGGACGCCGCCTTTTAAATATGTTTTTCCAATATCTGCTGTTGTCAGTAATACTCATGTATCACTATTGCCTCTTCTCAATACAGAAGGCATACGGTATGTAAAGTTAACCAATACGTTCCGTATTTTCGGGTTATTTTTTAAATGTTATACATTACATTAACAAGGGCAATGATGTGTATTATGTATCATATATTGATTAGTAACAACATTAAAGGGTACACGACCATCTTTGGGGTCTCATTTACGCATGTTCACCCATCAAAACAAGCGAAACGTCTATGAATGTCCAACACTATTCAATAGCTGGCGCCATATAACCTGTATTGTGTATGTACCAATTCACCTCAACTCAGCTTCTATTCAATAAGCTAAACTTATAGTATTGTTAAATATTTCAAACACAACTAATGAATACGTGACATGGAAGCCAACATAACATGATACTTAACATAACATGATACTAAATGAATACGTGACATGGAAGCCAACATAACATGATAATAAATGAATATGTGACATGGTAACCAACATAACATGATACTAAACATAACATGATACTAAATGAATACGTGACATGGAGCCAACATAACATGATACTAAATTAATACGTGACATGGAAGCCAACATAACATGATACTAAATGAATACGTGACATGGAAGCCAACATAACATGTTACTAAATGCATGCTTCTATACGCTACGCTGCGCTTACGAGTTCCTTTAACTGTACAATATAAGATAATATGCTCCGAACCATAGGTTTCAATCAACTAAACAATAAGATAAGTATGTATGTGGTTTAACGTCGCTTTTAGCAATATTTAAAAAAGAGTACGATAATGGACCTTTGGATACGGCCGAGCACGACACATACGAAATATTGCAATCTCGGTTTGGTCATATCGCGGTGAACTCAACGATAAACAGTATAGCCCTGCAACTTTGAAATACCAAGCCATAGAAACATAATGTTATCAACAAAGAAAGCACCAGTGTATGAAAACATTATCTGTGTGTACAAAGGCAAATCAATTACATTCTGTTTAGTTTGTTCAGTGTACTGTCTAATCAAGACCTAATTAATTTGATATTATGACAGAACACACCGTTGTTTATTACACATACCTAGTTAAAAGTTTCACAGGCTGCAATGACGATCATTACTTCGCCTTCAATTTTGCGTGTTTTAATTATGTGCGATGGCTTGTAAATATAGATATCAAATTCGAACAATGAATGCAGCATTCAAGGACGACAGTCAACCACAAACACACACATAAACAAAGACAAATTTAAAGATGAATAAAAGGCCGCATAAGACCTCACAAACACAAAAAGGTTGACAATAGGGCTACCGCCTTGGAACGGTCAATGGCAAAAAGGGCCGCTGGGGGATTTAGCCACGGGAACTGTTTGGATTTTAGACAATCAAAGAAAAAGAAATATAAAAAGATCGGACAGGAAAAGTAGCATTCAAGGAGGACAGTCAACCATTAAAACACAGAAACAAACACGCAAACAGACAAACAAGAAGGCAAAAGCAATAATAAATGCAAACGACATCACAAACACAAAAGGGTTGACAATAGGGCTACCGCCTTGGAACGGTCAGTGGCAGTCAGATTCTATGGTATATATGTATCCTCTCGATATGAAATAATATTAATTTTCGTGTGGTTTTTGGTCAATCAGGGTAACAAAAAAAAGTGCATCGTGAATTTGTATCATAGAATTATGTTTATAAAGAGCCTATACAGAATATTAAGATCCATGTATCTAAATACTTGCAAGAGTTATATGTGAAGACACTTGTTATTCATAATATACGTCAACGTTATATTTAGTCTAGTATCGTTGTCCATAATACCACGGAGATTAGAAGTTATAGCGGATATTATTTTATTGATTGTACGATGTGTGTTTACCTAACAATATGGTATTATTGGGGAACGGTTCAATCTGCTGTTAGTATTTTCTTTCAATTTGCCGTCATGTTGGTGTCTTGTTTAATAAGCAATTTTATTTTCAATTCTCCATCGTTACTTAACACAGATTTGATTTTGTTTGATTTTGCATACATAACTGCCAACATGTATATACGTTCTTGTTTTGTTTGTGTAATTATTTTGTAATTGGTTATCTGTCATTGTTGTTTGTATACTGTGTGAATCTCCTATATGGAGGAAATAAAGAATATAATTATTATTTTGAATCATATTCCGACTATTTTGAGTTTTAACTGAAACAACCCGAAGTTTATAGTGTGACTAGTAATTCACGATGCCATTTAATTTGTAACGTTTAGCAATACGATATACCGTTTACAATGGCTTTGCGATACCATCCGATGTTATACCAAGGTGGGGGATCACGTGGTTTCAAAATGACGTGACCGATGGAAAAACAACCCGCTTCGAAGTAAGATTTTCTTTATATTTTCCTTATTACTTCACGCATTTTCATGTAATATAGCCTAAAGTATCCGGAATTTTCTGTACTTTATTCCGTAACTTTGTAGATGAATGTTCCACAGATTTTTTGTTTAAGCCACAACCAATTCCGAAATCTAGTTTTTCGAGCCGGTCTCGTACACTGGAATGAAGAGGTTTTCATGATATACGTCTTAAAATGTACTCATTTGCATCAGTTCTAGTCCCGCAACTTTGCTTTATAACCAAAAAAGTCATAACTACCACAATTTAAAATTTACATGTGCTACAGTGAAAATAATTATGGTTTTCGAAAATGATCTCGAACACTGGCAGCGTGAAAAGAGATCTCGTGCACTTGTATTTTTATACTTGTTAGATTCGCTCACTAGTTTTGTAATGCTAGTGTATGCGATGTACTTATGAATTTTGGTCATTTGTAGGTGCCAGTGAAGTTTCTATATAGCTACCAACACAATACGGGTAACATTTTGGGTAAGGTTTTCCTCAGTATTTTACTTATTACTGTAGATAGATATAAGGGATGATTATATGTAATGTAGGTCGGATGGCGTACATGTCACCAGAACGAACCACGGGTGCACCTCTAAATGGTATAACAAGCGAAATCATTGCGACATATGTTTTGTATCATGTATATGTTTGTATGTTTTGCTTTGTCCCGTTCTATGAACTAAACGAAATTATAACCAATCGGAGGGTGGGTGTGTCTAGGCAGCAGTGCGATAAGTAACTGTGCGACAATTAAGCTGTGCATCATATCAGTTTTTCTGTTTTTTTTTCAAACCCGACAGGGAAATGTCTCCGCTATGATACGTTATTTGAAAGAATATAAAGAAAACAAAGTAACGTCTGCACATTTTCAAACTACAAGTATATTCAAAATTTTCCTTGACTTCATATTTGAAAATATATAAATACATTTGATTTGAAATGTACTTCGTCATTTCGGAAGCATCTTTTGGTGCAACAAGAAGTTTTACAATGTTGTATTGTATAACAGTTTCGTTGTGTTTTCCGAGTTTCTTGTATGTTTCTATTCTATTTCAGGTATTAAGAAGATTTTTCTAGAACGAGGCACTGTTTTCAAAACGGTAGAGACATTTCGGCAGCATGAGTCGAATATCCTCAGACACTCAGGGCAGTACCGTTGCTTCAGAAAGCTCTTTATGACGTGAAGAAGTAACTTGAAGCGTCACACACGCGTCATACCGACTTTAATAAACACATGAGACATTAGTATTTACATGTTCAACATGAGAAATCAAAACAGAACTTGTAGAGCATGAATACAGCTGCAGAAAAGACTACCCAATCTAACATGTTTATGAAATATCAGGTTTAAAACTATTGTGACAGGTGAATTCACTCAAAAACTTAAATGGTGAATTGGTTGCATTCTTCATGTGCCATTTTAGAGAGCATGATTCCTCTATATAATATATTTAACGTTTTAGTTTTACCACTTTTAACATTTCAATATTATAATAGTTTACAAATGAAATCATAAAATGTCAAGACATGTGTTAGTGTGTATTCCATTAACTGTTTTTCAAAATAATAATGCTATTATTATAGTTTGGAATGACGGTTGACTGTCCTCCTTGAATGCTACTTTCCCTGTCCGATCTTTTTATATTTCTTTACAAACATTAAGTGTTTGTTTATCGTTTTGAAAATACTTTGATAATATTAGGTCAAGCGACTGAATGACTTTTATGACCGAAACTATGTTGTCTAATTACATGTTTATTTGATGTACTGTAAGGGCTGAAAAAATATGAAGCACGTTGTAAGCGTGTGATTTATATTTTTTAAGTTGCATATTTAATGATCTCATTATTAGATCACGAGAAGCTGAGATGGGCTATTGTGATCACATTTTGTTCGTCCTGCAACATATTCTTATGATCTCGTTCACAACTTAATTTTGTATTGGATCTCAATGAAACGTGTTCAGAATATTCGAAAGACAATCAGATACGACCATTAGTAATGGAGTCATTGTCCCTGAATGTGTATATTTGTGAACCGAATCACATCTCCATTTTTTATGAGAGGATTTAAAAATGTGTATGTCTAAACATATATTTCGTCTTATAAACACCTCCCCATTTTATCAAACATTGATATTAATCGGATCTTTAAAAGATCTACATTTTGAAAACCAGTGAGATCGTTGTTTTTTTAAACAATAAAAGATAGAGCCTTTGAAATTTTGACAGACCGTAGCCAGCCCCGAAATTACCCGAGGCAAATCCCTAACTAGCGGGGTCTGAGGACATGTACTCCGGAAACAACTGTTGATTTCCTACGTTTTAGTGCATTTTCGGGCGAAATTTTCAGTTTTATGTTGGACAAATATATTTTAGTGATTTTATTTAATTGATTTTCCATTTGAATGCCTACTTCAATGTTTGGTAACTTCCCAAAAATTCTACCGAGCCCTCAGAGTAATTACGGGACTGTTTGAAGAAAAATATATACATTTGATATTTGTGAAGCTTGGTCAAGATTCAATGATAACGAAACATTTATAAATTTTCAACCGAGATGAGTGCACATATAAACAAAAGAAAGTTAATGCCTTCCAATGTCATCGCTTAAGGTCCATTTGGGTCTCTTGGATGGGCTATTTTGCTTTGTTAAACTTATGTTAGATAATTATTTGCTTGCACTAAGTAAAGTGATTTTATTATGTATTTCGCTGTAAATAAGTTAATCGTTACATTCGTTTCAAAAATGTTTCAACTACTTGTTATTGTTCATGTGTTGTATTACGCAGTTTATTATGACTGTGTGATATACATATAGTTTAATACCTTCAGTACACTGAAATGAATAAACATATTGTTAAACTTTAACTCCAAATGAATTTGTTTTCTTTTTGACTTTACATTAATTTTGTCGGATGCATTCAACACTGCATAATTACACAAATACGTTGAACTTCAAATATTTTTATTACAAGAACATTTGAGGTATACAATTCTTCACTGAAAGTCTAAATAACGTTTTTTTCTGATCTTTTCTGGTGACAAACACTGCACATGTACATACTGATAGGGATCCCTGGCACCTAACCGGCGTTTATGTAAGGTAAGCAACCTCTGATAAGAAGCCAATGGGACATACCCACAACCTAAACTATTGTCTAGAGGAGCAATTTATTTAAGGTTTTCCTAGACGGGTCACGGTCGTCAAATGGTGCTGTTTGGTGCCAGTAAATGGGCTGATGAGCAACTGGGGTCCTCTCGACCAATAAAAGTTGCCGCCACGTATAGCTTATTAATCGTTAGGAATAACGTAAAACGGAAAAAAAATCAGTTGAGATAAAACGCTTGACAATTTCTTTTTATTCAGTGAGCGTTTTTATTCTGCGATATTTATTTCTAACATATTACATTGTGTCTTATGGACATTGCTGTCATGGGGAAACAAAACACATACATTCCGATTATACGCATCGTCATGAGTATCAGAACTCATCGTCAATTAATAAATATTAGAATATTTAGACAAACGCAAGTTGCAGTTTTGACTACTTCAAAATGTCCAGCTTTTAACAAAGTCTTGTTGAAAGCAATTTACTTTCATAACGTCTTTATCATTTAAAAACTAAGACACCGTATTGGAGTGGCATTTTATTACTACTTATAGTCTAAGTCTATTATTTTCTTTTAGATTTCATCCGGATCCTTTCTCTAGTATTCAATATATGGTTACTGTAACATTTCAAAAAGCATGTTTAATTCTTCATGATATCGTTGCAATACATTGTATGTCTTTGACGTGTTGTTTATCTACACAATAGGAAATCATCTCCACTATCCTACCCGAATTCTCATGTTGATACTCTATATGAACTACCACTGGCACCTGCAATGATCAGTTATGCATAAGTACATCGCTTAAACAATATACACCGTAAAACAAAAGCACAAGTGTACGAGATCTCTTTTCACATAGCCAGTGTTCGAGATCATTTTCGAAATTGCATAATTATTTTCATAATAATTAGTAGCGCATGTAACTTTTAAATTATGGTAGATATGACTTTTTTGTTTATAAAGCAAAGTTGCGGGACTAGAACTGATGCAAATGAGTCCATTTTAAGACGAAAATCATGAAAACATCTTCATTCCAGTGTACGACTCAAAAAATTACATTTCGGAATTGGTGGCGGCTTAAACAAAAATCTGTGGAACATTCATCTACAATAAAAGTTAAGGAATAAAGTGCAGAACATTCCGGATACTTTAGGCTATATAACATGAAAATGCGTGAAGTAATAAGGAAAATATAAAGAAAATCTTACTTCGAAGCGGGTTGTTTTTCCATCGGTCACGTCATTTTGAAACCACGTGATCCCCCACCTTGTATACGCTAAACTAAAAACTCAATTCGTTACGCTACGTTACAAAAATATGCGAAACAAATCTAAGGAACACTTCTTCAAAAACATTTGCGATGAAATTTCTATTGTTTTTGTAAACAAAACTTCACAAGATGGCTTATAAAAGCAAATAATCAGAGATAAACAGCGATCGTCGACAACATATGATGAAGGTATAAAACAAGTGTGTAACCTACTTCAGATAGATCTTGTTTGTATACGCCTGGCGCCATCAGGTCATACAGTTTTTACATTGGATTCTTATTAGAAGTGGGATTTTCATGTATACCGCCTGGCGCCATCAGGTCATACAGGTTTTATATTGGATTCTTATTAGAAGTGGGACTTTCATGTATACCGCCTGGCGCTATCAGGTCATACAGTTTTTACATTGGATTCTTAATAGAAGTGGGATTTTCATTGTCACAATAAGTTAAATTGAATTTCATTCAAATCATATTAAATATTTGTGAATACACACATTTATTTTATGATAAGCAATGAAATACTGTTTGTCATCAGTGTAATAAAAGTGATATTCCACACTGAGTGTGGAGTTTTATTTCAACAGTTGCTGCCGGGACTACTTTTTTAATGTACAACCAACACAAATGCATGCACAGTAACACAAGATATTCCTACTGTTATACAGTTAAATCCAGTGTTTATTTAATTACTTTCTTTCTGTGACGTTAATGGTTTCAAAAAAGGTGACGTCATGTAACGTTTTGTTACGTCATCGGGTCTAGGAAAGAAGCGTGTGTAAAACGGTTTAGAAAAAAACGTGTGTAAAACGGTTTTGAAATTGCTTAAATAATTGTTTGTAAAATCATAAAATAAAAAGAATATTTGTTGTTTTGGAGTGAATAACATATTTTATTTCATCGAGAAGTGAGAAAACTTTATATTTTCACGAATGCGGATATCCTCTATGTAATACTGGTATCATATCCCTTAAACTTTTTTTAAAGCGATTTCAGTGGATATCACATTTTGCAGCTTCATTGTTTCTTTGCCACATGAAACCTAGTTTAAAATGTTTCTTTGGCACCTTCGAACCTGGTTTAAATCCCTCGCGGTATGTTTGCTACCGATCGTTAATAGACCGTCTCGAATCCGTTATTTCAAGGACAATTGTTATTGCGAACACACATTTTTAGTAAATACTGAACAAAATGTCGCTTTGTAGAGCAAATAACACAAACCAGAGAAGCAAAATGAACTCGAATTGATTGAAAGGTAATGCAGGATGATACATTTTGCTAAATGCTAATAGGATTCAGAAGAAATGATTTTCTACGTCATATCGATTTTTTCTCTCTTATTTACTGACAGTTTATACCACTCTTATTAGTCTTCCTCGAACTGTGCCTTCGAAATCAGTGTCCTAGTAAACTGTTTTCTAAATTCATACTTTCATCCTAATGAACGTATTCGTGGAGGAACTAGGAATCGTTGGACATGACTGATATATACCGAAAGGCAAAAAGAAACGCGAAACGGGAATTTCCGCTATACATTGTATATACTGCATACTTAATTCCATATATATTCCAAGGAAATCCCAAGAGGTTTTGTAAAAAAAACAAGTTGCAGTTAGCTGGAGAAAGGACACAACTGTGATGTTTTAGACGTTTTAATCACAGTACACGTTGTAACAAGAAATTCATAAATGTTGAAGTTCCTCTTTGAAAAATTGAGCCATTTCAGTACTGTATTTAACGTAAAAAGTTTGCAAATTGTTTCTACCTGTACAATAACGAAATGTTGCAGGAATACTATTTGCTGTGTTATGTGTTGTTTTAGTCTTTTTTCGAAAGGCCGTAAAGCTCTTACGTAGCCATGTACCATTCGATTAACAGCAGCATATTGTACATACAATATATAGTGGAAATTCCCGTGTAGCGTTTCTTTTTCCTTTCAGTATACGTTTACGGAAATAAATAAGTGGTTCTACATTGTATTCGATTCCTTAATATTTAGGGAAAAACATCAAGGTTTACACATATTTCGGTTTATAGTGCAGTGCGGACTTACGGTGCCATTGCGTTTGATTGCTTTGGTTTCTATAGGAACATTTTTCTCAGTTTTGGGCTGACGTTAAATGATTGGTAATGAGACATGAACACTGGTTATTCTTAGAATCGTATAAATGGATCTTACCGCACGAAGACGTTTAACACATAGGTATATTAGGACGAAAAAAATAAACGAAAATACACGTTGATGTTTGTCAACTGTTGCCTTGGCAGATATTGTTTATTTCATCCTGAATGGGGTTGTTACCACATTTGTGTCGTGTATAGGTTTAAATGTATCAAATACTATATTTTATAATATATAATAAACACAAACGAATAGAACAACCAAATCACAATTAAAAGCAAGCAAATGCCCTTTAGTTATTGATGTTTTGATTTTAAATTGATTTGTACATTAGAGACATATTATGACGGCGACAATCCTAGTTTACAATTTTATCCTACAAAAATCCCTGATTTTGTTTGATAGGCGTCCGTAAGCAACCAAGATGGATGTTATAATTTGTCCGGAAGGCTTTTATCAAAACAATGTGCGATGCAAAATTTCGAATAATTAAACTTAGACATGTTTTGCATTGTCATTAGTATGATCTAAGTCTGGATTTGTCTGGTCAGCGGTATTAAGCATTTCATTTTCCTGAGTTTATCTGTAGTAAATCAAAATGTTGTTTTGTAAATAGCTTAAGCGTGAGAATAAAGTTTACCTGTTGGCACATGGTCATAAAAAAAAAAAATATGTTAAAGTGAAGTTTTAAATCTTAATAACAAACACACACACACACACAAATGCCTGACATTTTTAGTCTTCTGCTTTCGTCTTTTGTTCGTGTTCTTTGTTGATTCCAAGGGATTTCCTTTAAAGTATACATTATACAATCGTTTCATAAATAAGATGTATACAGGATGCATGAAGACATTGGAATGAATGTTGTGCCTTGTTGATTAGAGAATAGTTCATGGCGGGGATTTCATTATTTACAATGTATAACCTGTTTTGCACCGTTAACGGTCAAGCAAATCTTGTAAGAATGTGTAGACTTTGATCCTATGCGACAAAGATAGTACACAGTTAATCCTTTGAAAGAGTTATTTAATACTAAAGATTTTAGTCTTGTTTTAGATTTCCTTAAAGAAATCAGACTTTGTAAAGCAATATAATATTTTTCCTATATATATTTACTTGTTTACAAGCCCGTTGGCGGGCATTTGTTGATTTACATATATACATAGTTTATATTGCTACCATATCATCCCTTATTTGTAGATAGTTTTATCTTTATAAGTTTACATTATTTTTAATTACTACTTCATTCCTTCATGATTCATCGTTTTTTGCGTAAAACACCATTCATTCATTATTTACACTGTGCTTTATTGGGATGACAGTAGGGTAAGTATGAAGTTTGGTGCACCCTAGTACCTGGTTTAAAACCCAAGTTGCCTCTTTACCACTGACCGTTCAAGGCCGTAGCCCTATTGTCAACCCTTTTTGTGTTTGTGATGTCTTACTTGGCCTTTTATTCATCTTTAAAGTATTTCTTTGTTTCTGTGTAAGTTTGTGGTTGACTGCAGGAAATGTAGAATTCAAGGACCATGGTGAACCAAAAGCATGTATTGATACAAACAAATATAAGAGCGAAGACATGAGACATCACAAACAAACAAGCGTTGACAATAGGGCTACCACATTGGAACGGTCAGTGGCAAAATTACCACTGGGTATGAGGGAGGTGGTGTGTTAAACTATGTCCTTGGGTGCACATTACCTCACTCTGTACTATATCATACCAATAAAATGGTACTGTTTAAACATAACAATCCCCTCCAAATTATATCCTAACAAGCTTGGCAGCATTAATATATTCCATTGTAAACAGCAGAGGTAAAATGAAACAATATGTCTTTTTGGTTTTTAGATGTTTTTATTGGTCATACTTCTTACACAAATAACAAAGATAGATACAACAGCAATGCAAAATCTGGGTAAATCAATGTTAGTAGCATCATGTTTATGTATACACATCAATGTATCAATTGCAGAGTAACGGCTATGTTGTTGGATCCTATCTATCCTATCTGTTAATATAAATGTCGAGTTACATTCTGTATCAAGGTGTTCCTTTAATCTAAGTAAAAATGTTTTAACAAATGTACAGTCATAAAATAAAAGTTTATAAGTTTCTTTACTTTCGTTGCAAACATTGCAATTGTATAAATAATCCTGTGTAAAAATTTGAATTGAAAGTTTTGCATCTTTGTATCAAGGATCTGGAATGGAGTTGAATTAATTGTTTCCCATTCAAGCATAGTTTCCGGTTTTATTTCCGTTTCCCATTTTATAATAGCTTTTTCATTTTTAACAGCTATTTTTTCAATAAAAAAATTGTAGAAAAGAGCTATTATCATTTTGTTTCCTTCAAAGATTTTCGTATATTTGGTTTCTGGATTTTCAAGCTTTCTCTGATTTGCAATAGCATGTTTCAATTGTCTAGGGATAGCATTTAAAACTCCAAAATAATATAAGAAATGGGTCTTTAGATAGTACTTTGTCAAAAACTCCTGATATCTTAGGAATGAACAGTCATCTTTCACTAAATCATTAATGAAGAATATTCATTGACGAATCCAAGACTCCTTAAGGAGCATTTTATTATTTATATGAATGTTATTATTGTTCCATATGCTTTGAGAGACTCTATCTATTACATGTTTCAATCCCAGCGGTGAAATAAACAGAAATTGATCTCCTCCAAAAACGTTCAATATTGTCCATTGAGCCTTGTGATTCACATAACATATTATTTTAAACATGTCATTTGAAGTGCATCACAGAAAGATGCTACATGTATCATTTTCAACTCGACTATTCGAAGAATAAGAGAGCTTATGTAATAACCCTCGTTGTCGGCGTCGGCATCGGCATCGGCGTCGGCGTCGGCGTTAGCGTCGGAGTCGGCGTCCCACATCAAGGTTTGCGTGTAAGCTGTGTTTACAAGTCTATATCTCTTACATTTCTTATCCTAGCACAACCAAATTTGGCCATGGGCTTCCTTATAGCATTATCGTAAGGGCTGCATCAGCAATTTTGGTTCCTGTAACCCATGGGCTCCAATGGAACCCAAATTATGACAGCCCATAAAATGTGTCCCATTTCACATCAAATTTTGCGTGAAAGCTGTGTTTACAAGTCTATGTCTCTTACAATTCTTACCTTAGCACACCCAAATTTGGCCATTAGCTTCCTTATAGCATTATCTTAAGGGCTGTTTAAGTAATTTTGGTTCCTGTAACCCTGGGCTCCCATGGAATCCAAATTCTGATAGCCCTTAAAATGTGTCTGTTTCACATCAATTTGTGCGTGTAAGCTGTGTTTACAGGTCTATATCTCTTACATTTCTTGTCCTAGCTCAATTAAATTTTGGAATTAGTTTCCTTATAGTACGTTGTAAAGGATTGGGTAAGTAATTTTGTCTTCTGCAAATTCTGGGCTCCCATGGAACCAAAATTGTGATGGCCCATGAAATGTGAAATAAAGGCAGATCTAGGTTTGCATATAAGCATGTATATATCTATAATTTTGGTTTGGGATTTCTTATAGCATTTTGCATCTTATTCATACTTCACCCATATTGGGGCATGGGCTCCCTCCTCCCCCCCCCCGCCCCCCACTCCCCCACCCTCCCCCCACTTTTTTTATTTTTTTATTTTTTACTTATTTCTGTGTTGTTTTGGTCATTTCTTACACATAGCTATGTTGCACTCCCATACCCACCCCACATTGTTTTAGCCTTG
Organism: Cyrtodaria siliqua; assembly: GCA_037043455.1. Taxonomy (NCBI): domain Eukaryota; kingdom Metazoa; phylum Mollusca; class Bivalvia; order Adapedonta; family Hiatellidae; genus Cyrtodaria; species Cyrtodaria siliqua. The sequence goes on from JAWPHD010010553.1 coordinate 84,316, forward strand.
TTTCCTAATGGTATATACTAGCTATATAAATTATTATTCTCTGAAAAATCGAATAGTCGAGCTGCGCTGTTCTCCGACAGCTCTTGTTATTCCTCCAATTTGTTTCTCGTTAATCATAGTCTTCCTTTTTATTTTGTCCCTTTTTCATTCCAAATAAAGTTGTAGAATACATGTAATATTTCTGTAGATGGAGTGTTAAGTACAGTGAAAATGAGATATAGGGTCCTATAGAAACCACAGCGTCCGAGCGCTATGGCATCCTAGGTCCACACTGTACTGCAAACAAGGACTTGAAAATACAATGAAAGAGACAAAAAACAACAGAAAGGGTGGTGAAGACAGGGTTACCGACTTGGAAAGGTCAGTAGGCAATAAGCCCTACTGGTTAGCTTGAATCGATTTTATATGCGCACAATCCTCGCTATTATCCTGTCTTCACCGCCCAAATAGACAAGACAGTGTAAACAAAACTACATCCCATCAAAAGGAATTCTGTAACAATAAAGTCCACATCCTGAGATACTAATAAAGAAACACATACAAAATAATAAACATCTCAGGATTTATCCAGAATCGTACTGAACAACTATAGTAGTTGCAGCTAAAGAGAAAACCAATCTAGGGTACGACAAGAAAGCTCATGCACACACCTCCCTTAGTTGGGGTTTCAGTAGGTACAATCATAGAGTCCCAAGAGGTAGTCCAGTCATCGCACAAGTGAAACGTGAAGCGTAATGACTGACTGTAGAGGGGTCAATCACTAAACATGCAGTGCGCTGTAAAACCAAAGGGTTATATCCTTTTCTGACGAACTTCCTGATTAAATTTGTAAAGCGGTCAGAAACCCGTCAGACCCCTTTAACTTTCGAAGTTAATAGACCACATCTCCATAAAATGGGGGTTGTGCTATGCCTAGTCGCAGAAGTGTCTTAAGGGTGTTGTACTTTTCCAGCAGGCCCTCGTTACGGCGGTAGAATTTAGAGAAAGATCTACGTAGTTTGTGATAACGAAAACCCTGCTGAAGAAGTTTACTTGTAATAACTTGATTTCGATCATTGAAGTCTATAACATCATTACACGCTCTAGCAAATCGAATGAGCTGGGAGATATACACCCCGTATGAGGTAGCACGAGGTACATCTGCATCCAGGTGTGGATAGTTAACGATGTTAAAATTGAAAGTAAAACACTGTACTAAAATAGGAATAGCTAATGATTTTATCACTGTGACTTTCCCAAGTATTGTTAATTGTCTAAATGAAAAATCTTTTAAAAGGTTTTGTATGGATGATAGTTTTTGTTTAAAATTATCAATTGTCATATCGTCCTTATTTAGGTCATACACTATACCTAATAATTTGAAGTACCCCTCATGATTCCAAAGTATTGCCTTTTCGGTAACTAGTTCCTCACCACAACCCCTTTTAGCCCGAACCATCTTGCTTGTGTGTTTTCATAGTAAGCGCTCATTCCAGAACAACCAGCAAAAAGAAACAATATGTTGATCTATTAAATTCAAAATGATATGCGTAATGGTCACATGTCAGCTTTCCTAGACTGGCATCAGCCCTTAAAGTTACAACCAATTCGAGAATGCTTCCCTGTGCACTAAAAGAGGCAATTCCCACCACTTTCAAGTTTCATGATATTAGATTCGGATTCTGGAAACATGGATTTGTCACAGTAATGCTGGAAAGCTGTATTTATGTCACACGGATGCTTGAAACCTTATTCATGTTTCACTGACACTGAAGATGGAAACCTTTATGTATGTCACACTAATGCTGGAAAGCTTTATTTATGTCACACAAACCTTATTCATGTTTCACTGACACTGATGCCAGAAACCTTTGTTTATGTCACATAAATAAGTATTTGCATAGTAATGTCGAAATAATAACATTTTATGGCCGATTTATAGTTCAGATAAGATTATAGATGTTATAGATGGAGGTTTTTCTTCTTTTAGTTCATATGGAAGCATTTTCTTATATCTTAAACCCTAATTGGTAAAAGTAGTAATGCCATGAAGAGAAACAGAAATTGAAATAAAAAAGCACATTTATGAGTATTTTTAGGACAATCAAGTATATAGATGTGTGTTTATACTTTATAGACTGATACAAGTCTACCACTTTCCGTGCACTAGTGCTGGTATATTCATGGCTTTTATCCTTTTCATGGTTTAGCGTATAATACTGCTTTAGGCAGTGCTAGGCGACGTGAGAAGAACCGTTACAATACTTATCAGGATTTTGGTAGACGTTATTATAGGGTATGTATGGTCACGACGCGAAGTTTGTAAATCATAATATCATATAACTCAGATTACAACTACTCCAGGATGACTTCAACATGCTACAGTCCTGGATATTGTGTTAAATCAACGTAAGTGCCGTGTCATTCAGATAACACGCTGCAGGTCCCCAATGACATCCCATTATACGCTGTATGGTCAAGCCTTTGAGATTTTAACAAGCTCTAGGTATTTTGTGACATCAGCAACAACCTTTCATTGAACAACATAAACAAAGAGTAAGAGCCTCTGCAAAAAGATCAATGAGCTTCATAAAGTGGAACATTAGAACAAATAACCCAACAGCAATGGAAAAAGCCAAAAGGCGCTTGTTCGTCCGTTTGTAGGGTACGCTTCACCAGTTTGGAGCAAATATACAAAAATAAGTTTGGCAGACTTGAGATGGTTCAGTGTAGAGTTGCTATATTAAATGATGCGCATTTGTAAACTGTCAATTATATACTTGAATCGTTAATGTGTAAAATATAATGTGTTAACTCAAACATGAGATATATGGTCCTATAGAATCCACAGCGTCCAAACGCAGTGGCATCGTATGTCCACACTGTACTACAAACAAGGAGCAATATTTAATTAATTATACAATGAAAAAGACAAAATACTACAGAGACTGTGGTGAAGACAGGGTTACCGACTTGGAACGGTCAGTAGGCAACAAGGCCTACAGGTCCGCTTGAACCGATTTTACATGTACACAATCCTCGCTATTATCCTGTCTTCTGCGTTCAAATAGACAAGACAGTGTAAAGAAAACTATATCCCATCGAAAGGAATTCTCTAACAATCAAGTCCACATCCAGAGAAACTAACAAAAGAAACTCTAAAGTGTTGTTTTAAAGCTATATAAAATAAAAAATAAGAATTGTACTGAACAACCACTGCAGATGCAACCAAGGAGAAGACCAATCATGGGTACGACATGAAAACGCAGGGAAGAAAGCTCATGCACCTCTCTTTGTCAGGGTTTCAGTAGGTGCAATCATAGAGTCCCAAGCGGTTATCAAGTAATCGCACAAGGGAAAAGTGAAGCGAAGTGACTGATGTAGAGGGGTCAAGCACTAAACATGCAGTGCGTTGTAATACTAAACATTCGTATCCTTTTCTGATGAACGTCCTGATTAATTTTGTAAAGAGGCCAGGAAACCAGCCAAATCCCGTTAACTTTCGAAGTTTATAGATCACATCTCCATAAAATAAGGGTTGTGATATTCCTAGTCGCAGAAGTGTTTTAAGTTGGTGTTGTAATTCTCTAGTAGTCTTTCGGTGCGGCGATATAATATTGAGAAAGATCTACATAGTTTGTGATAGCGAAAACCCTGCTGAAGAAGTTTATATTGAAGTCTATAACATCATTACAAGCTCTAGCAAAACGAATGAGCTGGGAAATATAAACCCAGTATGATGCAGCACGAGGTACATCCCCATACCGGTGTGGATAGTTAACGATGTTAAAGTTTAAGTCATCTCTCTTATTATATATGTTAGTATCTATGAAATCATTAGAAATTAAGAGATAAAGATCAAGGAATGCTGCTTCAGTATCCGAACTGTTGGCTTTATTCAACTTGAGCTCTTGTGGATAAATGTTAGTAACCATAATTATGAGCAAATAACGTATTATCAATATTTAGTATTCATCTAGATACCGAATGAATGAATGAACGGTGTTTTATGGCACGTCAATAGGTCATATTGTGCGCAAAAACTGATGAAAGATGAAGAAATGAAGGATTAATTAAAAGTTAATGCAAATATATAAAGATAAAACTATCAAAAATAAGGGATGATATGCTAATAACACAAACTCTACATGTAAATCAACAAATGGCCATCAACGGGTATATAAACAAGTAAATATATATAAGAACACATTATAATGATTTATATAGTCTGATTTCTTTTAGGAAATCTAAAACAAGACTAAAATCTATAGTATCAAATAACTCTTTCATAGTATTAACATTGTAGTACCTTTGACGCATAGGATCAAAGTCTACACATTCCAACAAGATCTGTTTGACCGTTAACGGTGCAAAGCAGGGTATACATTCTGGTAATTGCTTAGCTTGTAAAATATATGAATGAGTATAACGTGTATGCCCTATCCTAGCTATGACAACTTCTTCTCGATGAATGGGTCTACTAGAAGAACGCCATTCTCCAAGTAACTTTTTAATTGAATGGAGTTTATTGTTAACTGACAAATCCCAAGCGGCTTGCCAAGAGTTACGAATAAATGTGTTAACACAACTTTTAAAAACAGTATAAGGTAATTCAGCATTAGATATATGTCAACATAATGCTGCTTTAGCAGCACTATTAGCTCTATCATTACCACGTATTCCTACATGGCTTGGAAGCCAGCAGAAAATAATAACATTATCAACTATAAGAGAAATGTACTTTTCTAAAAACTGAAGCACAACTGAGTTATAATGTTTCATATTACCCAGTGCTTGAAGGGATGAAAGGGAATCAGAAAATATTACAAAATGGTCATCATCAGTTTCCTGAATATAATTTAAGGCAAGTTCAATTGCCTTAAATTCAGCTCAAAAGATAGAGGCCTTGTCAGGCAGGCGGTTCTTTATGCTGTGTTTATGAACAACAGCTGCTGCAGCTACTTTATCTCCATCTTTAGAACCATCTGTGTATATATGTTGAAAGTTACTGTATTTCGATTTAATTTCATTAAATTTGCTTTGAAAGACAGTAGGGTCTGTACTGGATTTGTTGCTATTACAAAGATCAAAATAAGTGGGTGTGTTTCCAAAGTCCACGGTGGAATTTGTGGTACTTTGTACTTCGAAATTAAATTTAGGTCGATTTCAGTGTCTCTTAATTTTGGTTTAATACGAAAACCAAATGGTCGAATGGCCTTTGGTTTTCGATCAAAAAGAGGTTCATAACTAGGATTAAAAACATTATCGAAAGTTGGGTTTTGAAGGGTTAGATTTTAATTTAATGGCATACTGAAGGGCTAATTTGTCCCGTCTATGAGACAGTGATGGTTCATTAGCTTCAACATATAGACTTTCGGCTGGTGATGTACGAAAGGCATCTACGGCGAGTCGTAATTCTTGATTAGGTATAGGATCGAGCATCTGCAAGTATGACTTGCGAGTCGATCCATATACTATTGAGCCGTAGTCCAGCTTGGATCTAATAAGGGATCTATACAGTTGTAAAAGTACTTTACGATCTGCTCCTCAATTAGAGTTTGCAACAACTTTAAATAAATTAAGAGCTTTAAGGCACTTGACCTTCAAGTATTTAAGGTGTGGTATAAACGTTAATTTACGGTCGAAAATAAGATCAAGAAATTTTGTTTCATCCACTACTCGTATTGGTGACCCATCCAGTGTTAGATGAGGGTCTTCATTATGAACCATTTTCATCCGACCAGGTCTGAAGTTTATTCAGACATTGTTGAAGTTGTCTCTCAATTGTGTTCATGTTTTTTGCACGATAACATATAACAAAGTCGTCAACATATAGAGAGCAGTCCACACCAGGATTGATGCATTTAACTATACTGTTGATTTTTATATTAAAAAGGGTGACAGAGAGTATGCTGCCCTGTGGCACACCCATCTCCTGTTCATTAATGCCAGAGAGGGTTGAACCCATTCGGACACGAAACTGTCTATCCTCTAAGAAATTCTCTATAAAAACTGGTAATCGGCCTCTAAGACCAAAGTCATCAAGATCATTCATGATATCGTTTTTCCATGCAGTATCATAAGCTTTCTCCAAGTCAAAAATACAGCGACTAGATGTTCTTCTTTACGAAAGCTTCCCTAACAAATGATTCAAATCGAATGAGATTGTCTGTTGTGCCTCGTTGGTGCCGGAATCCACTTTGATACTTTGTTATCAGCTTGTTGGAATCCAGGTACCAAACGAGTCTCTCATTAATCATTCGTTCCATTCTTTTACAACTCGTTAAAGCAATAGGGCGATACTTTATTGGGTCCGTATGATCCTTTCCAGGAATGTGGACTGGAATAACGATTGCTTCCCGTAAAGAATCGGGGGAGTTTCCGGTCACCCATACCTTATTATATATATCAAGAAGTGTAGAGAGACAGGTTTCAGGTAAATGTTTTAATAATTGATAATGGATATCATCAGGACCAGCTGATGTATCATGAGTCTTTTTAAGAGATTCTCGAAGTTCTTTGAGAGTGAACAGTTTATTGTATTTCTCCAAATTTTTAGACTTGAAATTCAGCTTCTTCTGTTCTTTTAGTTTCTTAGTTTTTTTGAAAATTTGGTTGACAATTTTCAGAAGAAATTTTTTTAGAAAGAGTTTCTGCCAAAGTGTTTTTAATATCTTTGACAGATGTAATATAATCATTATCAGTTTTAAGATGATTTACACAACTAGAATTACCTTTACCGTTTATTTTCCGGACCATGTCCCACGTCTGCTTAAGAAATGACCGAGATTTCAGCCTAGAGACATAAGATCTCCAGGATTTCCTCTTGCTATCCTTAATAGTACGACGGGCTTTCGCACGAAAAACTCTAAAAGTATCAAAATTATTTGAATTAGCCGCAAATTAAAAGCATGCAATGCAGCTTTACGATCGCTGACTGCCTTTTTGCAGTCATCATCTTACCTTGGTTTATGTGGGCGTTTTGGATTTGCCGAGGTTTTTGGAATAGTTTGATCAGCTATATCATGAAGGGTTTTGGTAAGAAGGGCAGTTGCGTCTTCCCATCCTCGAAAACGGAAGGCTTTAATTGTTCCTCACAAAGAGATTGAAACGTATCCCAATCAGCTTTGTGAAGTTTCCATCGTTGCGTTTTTTCGAGAAGTGGAGGGTCGATATTTTCAAGAAACAAGGGGAAGTGGTCACTTCCACATATGTCGTCACCTCTTTATCATTATAAAGACACATATTATTTTTGGCTAAGAAATCCTCAACTGTCTTGCCCTTTATCGTTGATATCCTTAAAACCCCAAATGTAGTTGTGTGCATTAAAATCACCCAAGAGTATAAAAGGTGATGGTAATTGTGCAACTAGGTGATATCGATCTTTAAGGTCTAGTGAAGAACTGGGCGGTAAATATAAGGAGCATATTGTTATAACTCTGTGCATCGTAACACTGACCGCAACAGCTTGCAAACCAGTTTTCAACGCAACAGTTCTGTGAGGAATGTTACGATTCACAAGAATCGAAACTCCTCCAGAAGCTTTATCACCTGTATCACAAATATAGTTATACAATGAATAGCTTTTAAAAGATATCTTATCACTAGATATATAACCTACAATACAACAGGGATGTGTTTATTTAAAAGTAAGCTGATTTCATCATAATTAGGTTTTAATCCTCCGCAGTTCCATTGAATGACCTGATTTGATTTTGTTGTCACTAAGGCGGAAGTACGGGTTTTACGGCCATTGGGTTTGGCAGACCTTGGAGACTTTGGGAGTTCCGGACTTGTTGGATCATCATCCGCCATCTCCCCAAATCTGTTGCGCAGTTCAATCGGATCATCAGATCCTTTTGACTGCTTCCCTAACCCGGGAGTTTTCTTTGTCCTTGCTGTCACGTCCGTGGCAGCAGTTCTGCTTGGTGACGATCTAGATACCGAGATGTATTATTAAACGCTTCAATAGCTTCATTCTGAATAGCAGGTGACAAACTCAACATAAAATCTCTTTCATAGCAGTACAAAAACAATCTGCGACAAGTGGCGCACAGTTAGAACCCATAGGAATACCAGAAACCTGGCGGTAAACAGTTGTGCCAAACCTTATAAAGATGTTATCGAGAAAGAACGATAACGCTCTACAAACATCAGCACAAGTTCACAAATTATAATTATCAATAACGGCGTTTGTAAAGAAAGCTATTACATTATTACAAGCTAGAAAAGTTGTACCTTCTCTAGCAAATGTCTTCTGAATAAGCTGAAGCAATTTATTTTTGATTATAGTATGTGGTAGAGTAGTATACCGTGTGGAAAAGTCGTAGGTGCTTAGAGATGAGGTATGAAAATGGTTACACCGTAGTTTATCAAGGACTTCTCCAGAGTTT